>CM022704.1:33399315-33652994 GCA_012295165.1 Asparagus setaceus
TATACCCCAAAAGCCATCCATAAAGGACATTCTTTCAAATCCACACGCGTTGTCAACTATGACATCGCGATTGGAAGAGGGAAATCATCCTTTGGGCAAGCAGCCGCTTAGGTCTCAGAGTCCATAATGCATCCTAATCGAACCATTCTTCTTCATGACCGGACTATATTCGCCACCCAACCGGATGTTGAATTTCCTCGGCGAATCCGATTCTATGAGTTTCTTCACTTCACAACAATTGCCTCCAATATTTGTGGACTAAACCGCCTTTGCTGCTTGCTTGACAGTTTGACATCCGCCTTGATGTTGAGGCGATGTGTTGCCACATTAGGGTCGAGTCCTGGCATGTCCTCGTAACTCCAGGCGAATACATCGATATACTCCCTGATTAGGGTAATCAACTCTTCCTTTTCTTCCAAGGGGAGAGTATTGCTGATGTTAATGAGCTTAGGATGCTCTCCCTCACCCATATTAACCTGGACTACCTCATCCTTAGTAGGGGGTTCTCTTTGTTCGAACTTGTCCCCAAACTGCTCTTGGAGTTGATGGATCCATGGGTCTTCCCATGTTGGCACGTGTTCCTCACTCTCAACAGTAGCAGGATCAACTGAAGCCATATTTGACATTAAAGCCTTGAAAGCTTCTCCGAGGTCGGTGTCGTAATCCCAAGCCAAGAGTCGACGAATGTCCGCCTACCTCATCGGTGGCTTATTATCAATCACCATGAGCATTCATCTTCGAGGAGGATTCGTATCCCAACCCTCCGTTGGTCATATCGCTTTGAGACTGGATCTTGTTGCCAAGCCTATCAAAGAGCGACGCTTCTTCGAGTCGGCTTGGTGCGCTACATTCGACAACACCGCCTCGATAGTTTGAGAACACGACAATGCGTGTTCAATTTGGGGAACTTCTCTTCGAGGTTTACTCGCACTCAAAGACGATAGTATAACTCATCCAAGATGAATGCCGAGCAACCCTTCGTGTGTTGGTATGACTTCTCGTGTATAACGCCATCGCTGTCGATGAAAACGCCTCCTTCGAGGATGAGTCACATTATTAGAGGTTCCAAGAGTCACTAATCTCAGCGTTAAGCGCTGCGTATTTCGGCGGGCTCTCGAACCGATCCGAATTCGGTGAGGCGACTCGGGAATCTTCTTATCACGGTTGAGGTGGGTGCGACCCCTATACCGTGAGTGACCGACTTCCTCGATCATCATGCAATGAGCCGAGGTGCTCCAAAGCCATTTTCTTGCTCGGGATACGCCAACAGATTGACCGGCGAGCACGAGCCGATGGACATTTGGATGAAATCACGAGGTGTGATCTTCTTTGAATCAAGTCACCCGTGGCGGCCGAGCCTTAGCCGAATCGGTTTGAGGTGGTGATTCTTGACTAACGTTTTGGCCTTCGTCCGAATCGTTGTTCCGATTTCTGACTCCAAACTTGGCGCATTTTGGCTTCTTGTCCACTTCTCCTTTTTCTACATCCGGCCTCCGTAACTAGAGCCGTGTGTGCGAGTAATGCACGGCGCCTCGATACGCTTCTTCAAGTGTTGATCAGCCCGCTTGACACGGACCCAATCATTTGTTGGCGGCTTGGAGGAGTTGCCGTACCGCTGATGAGGTTCTTGACCTCTCCTCGACTTCGACACCGCCGACCGATTCCGTGGCCTTGGCGAACTCACGCCGAGAGTCGGACGCCATCAGCGGTGATCTCCTCGCGAGATCCGGCGATCTTAGATGCAACTTCGCAACGGCGGAGTTAAGATCCTCGCCTTTAAAGTTCCTGAGCCGAGGACAAACGGATCTTTCTTGCAAGGGAGATCCTTCGATTTGTGAGGGGAGGACGATCCGACAAGGACGATAGTATGATACTCACAAATGAACCCGGATCAACTTGATTCGCTGACTTCGCTGAGCGTAATTATTACCCCACCTTGAGTTTTGGTTCGCTAACCGGTTAGCGAGGCGAGAGTCAAGGGCGGCCTGAGTCGAGGCGTATACAAAATTTTTCCTACTCGTCCTCAGAGGCCTTTGACTTCTTCTTGGTAGGGATGCGGATTAGCGGCTCTGACGGCGGCTTCTTAATTGGCCGTTGGCTCTACCCGTAATTGCCGGCTTGTTGGCGGGGAAAGTTGGTTTGTTATTCATTGCTCGCTTGAATTCGCCATGCCTTCGTGGCCTACAACAAAATTTCAAACAAAAGAAATGCCTTTATTTTAGGCGTACAATGAAAGCGAAAATTACAACTCTCTTCCTTTTGTGAACAAACACGAGGATCTCTATTTTACGGATCCTCGCTATGGGTTCTTTGCCTGCGTCGGACTTTTATTCGTCCGCTGACCACCGCTAATCCCGATCCCGTGTAAACCCGGTTCCGAACTACAGACGAGGCTCGCTTCACAAAGGAAACGGTTACCGAGGGGATCACACTCACGGCGAGAGGATCGCCATGGGATCGCGACTCACGGCGAGAGGATCACGAGCGGTGAGATCTACAAGGAGAAATCACAGCTTATCCCCGAGGTTAAGACGGCTTAACCTAGAGGGTATCTCAGAAGTTCGACCCGAAGTTTGTTTACCTTCCGCCTATAGATCCGACGCCGATCGACTTGAGCTCGCCGGTGCTCGAACCGCGTCAGATCTCGCGAGGACTCTTCGAAGTCCGCCAAAACCCGTAAAATCCAACCTCAAAGAACCAACCCCAAAGAAATCCATGAGCAAGACCCCCATTTATACAAAAAAGGGGGGCCATACGCCAAGGGTTCTACCACTGTCGAGCCACTTCCATTGTTACCGAGGTGGTTCTACCAGTGGTCGAGCCACCTCGCCACTTGTCGGCACTCGCCATGGTCGAGGTGGCTCTACCAGTGGTCGAGCCACCTCGCCACTTGTCGGCACTCGCCATGGTCGAGGTGGCTCTACCAAAGTGGTCGAGCCACCTCGCCACTTGTCGGCACTCGCCATGGTCGAGGTGGCTCGGCCAGTGGCCGAGCCACCTGGCCATTTGGCTCGAGGTGTCGTCAAGGCCGCTTCCGTTGCTCAATACTCTCCTCCGATTCTTCGCCGATTCTTCGGTCTTCGGGCTTAGTTTTGCTCGGTGATGTCGCCATTGTGTTGAGTCGTGTCCGATCAACTTTCAGAGCTCAAACGGTTCGCTTGCACCGACGGACTAAGTACGGTTGATTCCGTCTCGTCAGCGTTTGAATTTAGCCAACTTCGCTGAGCTTCGCTCGCCGCTGTTTTCCACGACGCCGCTTTCATTGCTTCGCCGACTCACTTCATGGGTTCGCCGACCGCTTTATGCGCTTTATACAGAATCACGCCGACGGCGCTCGGTCGCTACTCGGATGGATCGTCGGTTGTCAACCCACCGTTCACGAGTCTTGTTGAATGCTTGATAAGCAATTTTTAACGCCTACACTGAGCTGAAGAAGGTTGGAATCACCCGACCTTATCTCATCGAGTGGGATGTGATTCCCTATCCGATAAAGTTTAAGCCACCGACATTGCATACGTTTGATGGCAAAGGTTCTCCGAACCAGCATATCTATTATTTCCACGAACAAACTAGAAATGTAGTGGGTAATGATGCTATTAAGGCCCGACTTTTGATGGGTTTTAGAATCTGCTTGAGGGATCAATAAAGTCCTGAGTTGATTTGGAATCCAAGTTCCTCTCATGTTCCATGAGAAACAATCAGATGTTACCATGGCTAAACTCCTCTCCAAAAAGCAAAGAGGAAATGAGACGGTTAGAATATTTATCGAGCGATTCCACAATTTGACATTATGATGTCGAGATATGCCGTTGCCGATGCTACTCCAAACTTATCGGCATAATTTTGTAGGTCGTGTATAAGCTCATATGTGCACTGTCACAGCCCATACATGGAAGTACTTAATGGAGCAAGCTGAGATAGCAGAAAAATCATCAGAACACTTCAACAAGTTCGAACCCTATACCAATTTCAGGGGTAACAAAGGCAGTCCTCCCAATCGAAAGCCAAAGAGACTTTCACGGCCGAGGTCAAGAAACCCGACAGCCAGAAGAGAGAACCAAGGAAGATTGTTTAGCACAACTACTCCTTCAAGGACGAGCATACAGTGACTATCTCCCATGTCCTCAACAAGGGTAATCGGCTAAAGCTTCCTGAAGCCCGGCGCCTCAAAGAAATCGGAAAGACTGATGATCCCAACTATTGTCTTTACCACAGAATATTGGGACACCCAATGAAGAACTGTTATATCCTCAAGGATAAAATACAGACCTTTGTCGAGTCAGGATTCCTCAAGCTTAAGCCTGAGTAAAAGAAAGTCACTGCCAATATGGTGGCTCTTCAATTCGGCTCTATGCCAGAAATCTAGTCCCCAGACGGAGTTGTCCCCATTTCCACTGCAAGGATGGAGGTCAATCATGATCAACAAAACTAACAAAGCCAAGGCTTGGTCTCTCTAACTACAGCAAGAGGAGAAATAATATGGGTACATCCCTACCTTCTCTAAAATGAACATTGGACTCTTCCGAAGTCCAAGTCAAAGGGCAAATGTAAGATGAAGTCTTGCAACGTCATCTTTGCGATCATCGGAGAAGAATCTCTACGAGTCTTTTCACTCACTGACTCAGAGGAAGAGAAAATTATCAAGATGGGGACAAGGTCCGACCGAGACTATTTGAAGAACTATCATCAGCCAGGACCCAGCAAGCAACCCGAACCGACCAAGCAAAAAAATGAAACGGTTTGACAAGGCATTGCGGCGTCCCTCAGACGATCCTAAAGCCCCATTTTGATACGATATCATGGCCCAGTTAGCCAATACCCCTGCTCGCATAACCTTATTCAAACTTCTATGTTTGTCTAAGGAAATGAGGGAGGCTTTGAAAGAAGCTCTGAACAACAGTGAGGCGGTCCTTGCCCACATGTCCGAGCCACCCAAGGAGGAAAAACACATGCAGTGCTGTCAATGTTAATGACATGCACCTTGTATAACCTTCACTCTAGATGACATGCTCATCAAATATCATCATCACAATCGACCCCTAAACTATACTGGGTATGTGGGATAGGCGTAGGTCGAGAGGATTCAAATCGATCCAGACTCTGCTTTGAGCATAATCCAGCGGAGATTCTTGAGCTTTCTCGGTATTCCCCTCCACAAGGTCTCAAGGACTACCATCACCATCTTTGGTTTCAACTCCAGCAGTAGCCGATCTCTTAGGAAGATCTGACTTAACTGTCAGATCGACAATTTAAAGATGGAAGTGACTTGTCATGTCATCGATATCGAAACATCCTACAACCTTCTCCTCGGACGACCGTGGATCCATTCTAACATGACCTTCCCATCAATGCTTCAATACATCGATGAGCAGGGGGTTCCACAAAAGGTCGATGCTGAAAAACATCCCTTCAAGGGGGTGGAGAATTACTTTACCGACTCTCTCTTGTATGATGATAATCATACAATCGAGATTGTTCTTCCAAATGATGAAGATAGCGGTAATGAAGCAGACAACGAGGCAGATCCAAATGATGATCCGATCTGGGAAGTGGAACCACTTTTAACTACCCTCGAGGAACCATGTACTAACCAATCAGCCAAAAATCAGGGCAACTGGATCTTAAATGAAGTCGAGTTTGCTTATGACTATTCTTTAGACTCTGAGTTTGAAAGCTCAAGAGTCGAAGCTCTGATGTCTAGGCTAGCTTTAGAACCAACTTTGTACATGCTTGTAAATGCGTCTTACTCGACTCATCAACAGCCAGGTGACTCAGAGGATGCTACCTTCACGGTCTAAGCTAAAGGGGGCTCTCGAAATCCTATTGTCTTTGGAAAGGTCGAGCCACGATCATACTTATCAAGCTCAGATGAGGAAGCCAAAGGAGTTCCAGAGTTATCCTGCTATAGCCAGCAATCTCAGCATATACTGGCAAAAATGTGGTACGATTTCGATCTAAAATAAGAATTGAATTTTAATCAAGGACCGAGAGTTTCTCTAATCTCCTTTGTACCAAAGGGGAGGCTTCTGATTATTATGCGTGGACTCGGTACATTTCCCCTAAAGCCAATTCGCAGATAGGACTAGCATCTAATAATTTCCTAAGTAGCTCTTCAGACACATCTAACTAGGATTTTGACATCATTATTGGAGCTGTATTTAGTGAATTCATGGTTAACATAGTTTCGTACAGTTTAACCATGGATCTTGATGAAACCGAAGTATTTGAAGATTCTGAAGATGATCCCTAGGCGAAACAATTTGGAAAGCAGTGGGCATCGTGCTTTGAAATCAGCAAACCACCCACTGAAGATAAAGTGATCCATGTTAACATAGGCGACGGAGCCAATCCCAAACACATCTTCATCAGCGAGAGTTTGTCACTCACTGAGAAAGAAGAACTCATAACTCTCCTTCGAGAGTACATTGACATCTTCGGCTGGAGTTACGAAGATATGCTTGGGTTGGATCATAACGTGGCCATACACCGCCTTCACATTGACCCCAATGTTAAGATGGTCAAGTAACAACAACAACGCTTCCGTCCCGAGTTGATGGAGCAGATCGAGAAGAAAATTTACAAACTCATCGAATGCCGATTCATCCGTGAAGAACAACATCCGGATTGGCTGGCCAACATCGTTGTGGTAATAAAAAAGAATGGCAAAATCTAGATTTATATTGACTTCAGGGATCTTAATCTTGCTTGCCCAAAGGATGAATTCCCTCTCCCTATCACTGATGTCACAGTTGACAATACGTGCGGGTTTGAGAGGATGTCGTTCATGGATGGATTTTCTGGATACAATCAAATCAAGATGCATCTAGATGATCAGAAGCACATGGCTTTCAGGACACCCTTGGGGGTATTCTGTTATACAGTAATGCCCTTTAGTCTAAAAATATTGGAGCAACTTACCAACGCGCAATGAACACGATTTTTCATGAGCATTTGCACAAGACGGTGGAGTGTTACGTTGATGACCTCGCAATCAAGAGTCGTTATAAGTAAGATCATGTCAATGACTTTAGGATGGTGTTTGAAATCATGAGAAAATATCAGCTCAAGCTGAACCCAACCAAGTCTTTCTTGGGGGGTATCATCAACCAAATTCCTAGGGTTTATAGTAGCATCCAAAGGGATACATGTCAACCCGAAAAAAGTGAAAGCCATCCAAGAGATGCCACCTTCGAGGAATCTCAAAGAACTCAGAGGCTTACAAGGATGATTAACCTACATCCGCAGATTTATATCCAACCTGTCCAAAAAATGCCAACCCTTTCAATGGCTGATAAAAAGGGCATTTCGTTTGTTTGGGATGACACTTGTCAAAGAGCTTTTGATGAGATCAAGAATTATCTCACGAAGCCACATGTCTTAGCCGCACCGGTTTTAGATAAACCTTTCTTAATCTATGTCAGGGTGATGGATCACTTCCTAGGGGCACTTCTTGCCCAAAAGAATGACGATGGCCATGAGCAATCCATTTATTACCTCAACCGGACTACGATTGGTGCCGAGCATCGCTACAATCCGGTCGAAAAAGAATGTTTATCGTTGGTTTTCGCGGTCCAAAAGATGCGGCACTACCTGACTGGTCAATCCATCCACATCATTTTAAGAGTCAATCCTCTTCAGATACTCATGATGAAACTCGGATTGCTGAACTCTAAGTTAGCCAAATGGGCAATACTGCTTTCACAGTATGACATGACATTCGTGCCATAGAAAGTAGTTAATGGCCAAGCAATAATCTTTTTTTTGGCGGATCATCCCATCCCCGAATGTTCTAAACTCTATGAAGTCATCCTAGATGAGGTCATCGAGTTGAATGTTGTCTTGGACCACCAGGTGTGGCAACTTTACTTTGACGGTGGGTCAAGACGCAACCACAAAGGAGCAATTATCGCAGGAGTGGGGGTAGTGCTGATTGATCCCTACGGACACGTCCTCCCTCGGGCTTATTCATTGACCAAGCCATGCTCCATTAATGTGGCTGAGTATAATGCCCGCATAATTAGTCTGCAACTTGATCAAGATATGGGTATCAAATAGCTTGAAGCCTACGGCGATTCTAAATTGATCATCAACCAGATCAAAGGAAAATATGAGGTCTGCCACAACGACCTTATACTCTACCATGAAGTGGCAATGAAGCTTGCTCAATCATTCGAAGGCATCTATATTAGTTATGTAGCCCGCCTTGAAAATACTCATGCGGATGCTTTGGCGTCTCTCGCAGTCACTCTTGCCTTGACTCCCAAGTCTACTAGGCGCATCACAGTGGCTAGCCATCAATTATGCTCCCCAGAGCAAATCCTGGAAGCTAACAAAGTGTATATCATGCCAACTCACTTTGAATCTAATGATTGACGCTTCCCGATCATTGATTATATCTTGCACGAAATATTACCGAATAATCAGAAGTAAACAATCTCTATCCAAAAAAGAGCTTCACGCTTCTTCTATGATTCTACTACGCAGACTTTGTATCGTCAATCATTCAACAGCTTGTTGCTCCGATGCTTATCACCAAGTGAAGCTCGAGAAGCACTCAAGGAAGCCCACAGTGGTACATGTGGAGCTTATCAACTGGGTGCTAAACTTTAGGACCGACTTTGTCATCTGGGCTATTACTGACCAGCGATGGTTACAGATGCAGTGGCTTATGCAAACTGGTGTCACGCCTGTCATGTCCACGCCGACGTTCTGCACCAACCTCCGGAAGAATTACATCCGACTATTTCCTCATGGCCATTTGAGACATGGGGTATGGATATCATCGGGCCAATTAGCTCATCATCCGCTAAATGCCATCATTTTATCTTGGCCATTACTGATTACTTCTCTAAATGGGCCGAAGTCATTCCCTTAAGAGATGTTAAGACTTCTAACATGGTCAAGTTCTTGAAGCACCACGTTATTTACCGATTCGTCGTCCCTCGAAGGATTGTCCACGACAAGTGTCCGTAGTTCATCAGTCGACCATTCTTCAGATTCTGAAATAAGTTCGGAATTCAAGATGTGGCTTCTACGCCATATAACATGACTGCTAATGGTCTAGCTGGATCTTTCAATAAAGCCATCATCAAACTTCTGAAGAAGTTTGTCTCCTCTAACAAATGAGATTAGGATGAGAAACTTGAAGAGTATTTATGGGCTTATCGAATAACAGTCTGCACTCCCATTAGCTCCACACCTTTTTCCTTAGTCTACGGATGTGAAGCCGTGATTCCTCTGAAAATTCAGATGTCATCATTGAGAATCACTCTTGTCGAGAAAATAACAACTGAAGAACATTATCAAAAGCGGCTCTAAGAATAAGAGGCACTAGATGAATTAAGACTTCAAGCTCAGTAACGAATCGAGATCTACCAGTCACGGATATCAAGAGCCTTCAACAGGAGAGTCATAGAATGATCCTTTAAAGAAGGCGACCTAGTCTTAGCTGCTCGTCGATCCATGGTCATGACGTACAAGACTAAGGGTAAATTCTAACCCAAATGGGAGGGTCCATTTATAGTAGAGACAGCCTACTCAAATAGAGCATATTGCCTAATTGATCAAAACGGTAATAGGCTCATGGTGCCAATCAACGGAAATTTTTTTTTAAGAAATATTATCCTTGATCCTGACCAATTTCATCTCTCCATAGAAATTCTGGTCACGTTTAAGTTTCCACCTCTGACCACGAGAATAAATTCTCAACCTACATTATTGACTACCTTGATCCAAAATCCAATCAAAATCTCCAACGAGTCATCAAGTTAACATCACACCTCTGCTTGACTCTAAATGCATTACCACAGTCATGTTAAGACCTCTGAACGGTTTACACCTTTATATTTTGACTGGTTAACATTACACCTCTGTCGGATCATTTCGTTGACTGGTTAATATTACACCTTTGTAGGCTTGTTCTTTTCGGATTCGCCGGTTAACATTACACCTCTGTCAATCCGTCCTTGCCAAAAATCGATTACTTAATATTACACATCCATCGATTTTCTGCCGTTAAGTTAACATTATACTTCCAAATGGTAGTAGTTCTTTAGACTCCTTCGAACCCGACCGGTTAACATTATACCTCTGTTAGAAGTTCTATTTGGCACGTTAACATTACATCTCTATCAAATACTCTAATATTATCATGTTAACATTACACCTCTGAATAGTACCAACTCAACCAAACTTGATACATTAACACTACACCTCTATCAGTTTGATTCTATCATTTTTCTCCCCAGCAAGGATATCAATACGATACGATATGTTAACATTACACCTCTATCGTACACATATCAAAATGGTAAAAGTTCTTTATTATTAAAGGAGCTAATTTATTACAAAAAGGAGAATTCTAAAGGGAATATGGATAAAAAGATTGAATTCGAGCAATACACTTGTAGGCTGTAAAAAAATTACTGAAGACAGTCGATATCCACGAAACACTGCCGATGAAGGTTACAAGCTGACGATTTTCACGACAACAAAGGAGAATCAGAAGCTAATGTCTCCAGAGTATAAGGATTACAAGCTGACAATCCTTGTGAAAAGAGATTACAAGTATTGATCTCTTCAAGGTAAAACGCGGGGCTCATCCCCGCGTTTCAATGCAAACGCGGGGCTCATCCCCACATTCCAATACAAAACGCGGGACTCACCCCCGCGTTTCTAGTCAAAACGCGAGGCTCACCTCCGCGTTTTCACTAAAACGCGAGGCTCACCTCCGCATTTTCACTGTAGCAAAATGCGAGGCTCACCTCCGTGTTTTCACCAAAACGCGAGGCTCACCTCTGCGTTTCACTGTAGCAAAACGCGAGGCTCGCTCCAGAACGCGAATCTTGCGTTTGACCCGTTCAAACACGTTCTAAACAATTTTAAAACTATTTTGCACAATCTAAGGGCCACTAACCCTTGTTCAGGAGCATTTTTAGGGGTCAGTTACACCCCTTAAACCCATATAAATAGCTGAAAGCTCAACTAAAGAAGGGGGGCTTTTTGAGGTGAGATTTTGGTGAGTTCTTGAGCTTTTTACACTTAGCTCTGGGCTTTCTTTCTCTCTCGGCTTTTTAGGGGAGTTGGCTTTCGTCGTTGAAGGTCTGCAGCTCTTCTCCATCAATCATCTTGGAAGGCTTGTGTTAAAGCCTTTGAGATTGCTTGGCTTGAAACCCTTTCGGGTAAAAAGGATCAAATTTTCTTTTCTAAAACTCGTTTAGAGTTCTCAACTCAGCCAGAGTTTTAAACTTGCTCGGCAAGTTCACATTAAACTCTGTGAGAGTTCCCCAAACTTGCCTTGCAAGTTCAGCAAGACATTAAATCAAGAGGCGACAACAAAGTCCTACGAGCCAAGACGGTCGGATCGTCAACGGGATACAAGATTCAAGCTCCCACCGCTACCGTGAAGAACCCGGCTTTAAATAAAGGGTGGATCATTTCTAATCCTTCCCTCTTTTGTAAACCGGGCAACCGATCGAGGGATTTATAATTCCTTTTTATCTAAGTCAGTTAGAGAGAGAGGTTGCATTTGAGAGATTGTACTCATTCTTTCTTTAAATTAAATTAGAAGGAATAACATTAATTTTATAGTTTTCTCAATTTTTCCTCGCGAACAAAAGATGGCGACTCCGCTGGGGATGATCTCTTTCACCGATGAAGAGGTGGTGGCGCAGTCCGACGTCAAGCTCATTGGGACGACTGTTGAAACTCTGACTGTAGAGTTCGATCAAGCCAAGTTCGAGGAGGCACTTTCCTCCGGATCCCTTAGCCCCAAGGCTATCGCCAAGATCCACAAAGCCTCTAAGGAGACCAAAGTCCCTTCGTTGTCGTGGCTAACCCGACAAGAAGATGGTAATGTCGCCGCAAAAGCCTCAAATCGCAAAAGGAGCACCGCCGAAGAATACGACCGAGATGGCCAATCGACCAACCAACGCGAACTTCGCTTGTGAGCCAAAACGCGATCCCGAGCTTCGCGTTCCTTTTACAGAACGCAAGCCTCGCGTTTATGTGCCCGAACACGAGCCTCGCAAAAGCCAGGCTGAACGCAACCCTCAATGGCGCGTTTCACAATCAAAACGCGGGTCTCAACCCCGCATTCAAATGTTTAAATGCGGACCTCGCGTTCAGCAGGGGGTTGCATGCGAACCTCGCATCCCCGATCTAAAATGCGAATCTTAACCTCGTGTTCAAGTGCTCAAATGCGATCCTCGCGTTCCAAATGCCAAATCATTGGCATGTCGATGCTGTTCACATGCGGCCAAGCCGTCGGTGCTTGACCGATTGATGAATGTCACTTGGTCCACCGAACGACGGCATTCTCGCAGGAAGAAGACTTCAGAGGTCGAATACCTTGGAGTTACTTCCAACATGATCGGTATAGAGAGACCATCAATCTCTAACTCCGATGAGTCAGAGGAAAATCGATCCCCTAGCTTGAAAAAGACTTTGAACGAATCTGATGGAGTTTACCGACACACTCGGGCTCGAACAGGGGTCATATCCCCCGTCGACTATCGAACGTTGGCTAAAGAAATTGAGTCTGATGATGAGCATTCAGCCATCGCAGAATCTCAATCCTCTAGTTTCTTCGTACAGCATGAGAGTTCCATTCATGTGGCTGGAAACCATGAAGATCTCATGAAGAGACTTGATGAGCAGCAAGCTATGCTCAAATCATAGCAAGAAGCCATCGATCAACTCCGAGACATGGTAGCCCAGCTTGTCGCGGATAGAGCTCAACTTCAGATAGCCGACTCAACACCTCAGCCGAAATCATCACGGAGGAGGGGTCAATCTTCAAAGCGGAAAGAAAAAGTGAATGAAGCTTCCGATCAAGAAGCTCATCACTCAGAATCTTCATTTGAAGAAGAGAAGAGGGCCAAAAATGAGCAGAGTCCTCAATCGGCAAAAATGCGAGAACTGGAAGCCCGCCTCAACGCCATGGCTAATAGGCACGAGCTCCAAGATTAGGGGGTTGTCAGACCGTATCCTGCAGAATGGGATATGATTCCTTATCCTCCAAAATTTAAAATCCCGACGCTATAAGCTTTTGACGGTACAGGATCACCGAACCAACACGTCTACCATTTTAAGTCACAGACTGGGACTACGATGTCAAACGATGCCATTCTAGCTCGTTTGTTCATTGGCACCCTCAAGGGGGTTGTCTTTGAATGGTTCATGAAACTGCCTGCAGGATGTATCCAGAAATGGGCAGATTTAGAGAGATTCTTCCTGTCACGATTCTTTAAAGATGACAAGGAAATTTCTATCAATTCTCTCCTTGCCATTAAGCAAAAGGAGGGAGAGTCTATCAAAGCCTTCGTCGAACGATTCCGAAGCATGGCTCTTCGATGCTCGACAGGTATGACACAGTCTGCTCTGATTGACACTTATCGACACAATTTGCAAACTAATCTCCTAGCTCGAATGGGGGTTGCGAAATGCCATTCCTGGAAACAGCTAGTCTCCCAAGGCGAACAGGCTAAAGCAATTGTTGCTAGGGTTAAAACCGAAGAAGAGGAGACCAACTCTGAAGACCTGGCTATCGATGACCCGGCTCTAAATCGCGAGGCAGACTCTGAAGACTCGGTTAGTATCAACCTAGAATAATTACAGACTGGGGGTTGATTATCTGTTATTTTCCAAATAGAATAACAAATTCTGAATATTGTCAAGTTAACAAAATATTTTTGACAATGTAAGCACTTCAACGTGTAGCACCACCAAAATCAACTTATCAATCCTCTCTAATAGGATGATAAGTCCACAAAGTTGCTCAAATCGCAACAAAAACCTATCACGTTAATGTTATACTCTGACAATCATCTTATCAACTCTCTCCAATAGAGTGATAAATCTTTAAAATCTTGTTCAAATCACAAGTATCAAAGATCATCAAGTCAACACTGCACCTCTGATGGTAAAATCAACTTATAAATCTTCCCTAGCAGATAAGTTCCTCAAAGTTGTTCAAATCACAACTAAACCCCGTCAATCATCTTATCAATCCTCTCCAATAGGATGATAAGTCCGTAAAGTTGTTCAAATCGCAACAAAACCTATCACGTTAATGTTATACTCGACAATCATCTTATCAATCCTCTCCAATAGGATGATAAGTCCGTAAAGTTGTTCAAATCACAACTAAACCCGTCAATCATCTTATCAATCCTCTCTATTAGGATGATAAGTCCACAAAGTTGCTCACATCGCAACACGATCCTGTCAAGTTAACGATGCACCTCTAACAATCAACTTATCAATTTTCCCCACGGAATGATAAGTATCCAAAACTTGTTCAAATCACAAGTACCCAAAACTTGTTCAAATCACAAGTATCCAAGCCTTGTTTAAACCACAAGCCCTAAATCTTGTTTAAACCACAAACCCAAAGCCTTGTTTAAACCACAAGCTCAAAGCCTTGTTTAAACCACAAGCCCAAAGCCTTGTTCACACCACAAGCCATGTAAACCTTGTTCAAATCACAGGTTTCATATTTTATCCCCTGACAAAACCTAAACTTATCGACTCTCATCAATAGAGCGATAGGTCCTCAAAATCTTGTTCAAACCATAAGTACCCAATTTTATCAAGTTAATTCCACACCTCTGATAAAATCAACTTATCGACTCTCTTTAATAGAGCGATAAGTCCACAAAAATCATCATCAAGTTAAAAATTTCACCTCTGATGATAAAACCAACTTGTCAACTCGTACCTTGGTGATAAGTCCCAACTTGTTCAAACCACAAGTATGAAAGACATGCCAAGTTAACACTATACTTTTGACACCTTAAAGAAAAGTCTAAAATACTTAGTTAAAAATGTGGGGTTCATCCCCGTATTTTACTCATAAAACGCGAAGGACCACCCCCGCGTCTCAATACAAAATGCGAGGGTTGTGCTCGCGTTCTAATTTCAGAACGCGATGGTCACCCTCGCGTTTCAAACACAGAACGCGATGGTCACCCTCGCTTCAAACACGTAACGCGATGGTCACCCTCGCTTCAAACACGTAACGCGATGGTCACCCTCGCTTCAAACACGTAACGCGATGGTCACCCTCGCTTCAAACACGTAACGCGATGGTCACCCTCGCTTCAAACACGTAACGCGATGGTCACCCTCGCTTCAAACACGTAACGCGATGGTCACCCTCGCTTCAAACACGTAACGCGATGGTCACCCTCGCTTCAAACACGTAACGCGATGGTCACCCTCGCTTCAAACACGTAACGCGATGGTCACCCTCGCTTCAAACACGTAACGCGATGGTCACCCTCGCTTCAAACACGTAACGCGATGGTCACCCTCGTTTCTAGTCAAAAGCGAGGCTCACCTCTGAATTTCACTAAAGCGAGGTTCACCTCGGCGTTTTCATTAATAACAAAGCGAGGCTCACCTCCGCGTTTTCACTATAACAAAGCGAGGCTCACCTCTGAATTTCACTAAAGCGAGGTTCACCTCGGCGTTTTCATTAATAACAAAGCGAGGCTCACCTCTGAATTTCACTAAAGCGAGGTTCACCTCGGCGTTTTCATTAATAACAAAGCGAGGCTCACCTCCGCATTTTCATCAGAGCAAAACGCAGGCTCATCCCCACGTTCCAATACAAAACGCGGGACTCACCCCTCGTTTCTAGTCAAAACGCGAGGCTCACCTCCGTGTTTTTACTAAAACGCGAGGCTCACCTCCGCGTTTTTACTAAAACGCGAGGCTCACCTCCGCGTTTTCACTATAGCAAAACGCGAGGCTCACCTCCGCATTTTCACTGTAGCAAAACGCGAGGCTCACCTCTGAATTTCACTAAAACGCGAGGTTCACCTCCGCGTTTTCATTGTAGCAAAACGCGAGGCTCACCTCCGCGTTTTTACCAAAACACGAGACTCACCTCCCCGTTTTCACTAAAACGCGAGGTTCACCTCTGCGTTTCACTGTAGCAAAATGCGAGGCTCGCTCCAGAATGCGAATCTTGTATTTGACTTGTTCAAACACATTCTAAACGGTTTCACAACTATTTTGCACGATCTGAGGGCTATTAACCCTCGTTCAGGAGCGTTTTTAGGGATCAGTTACACCCCTTAAACCCCTATAAATAGCTGAAAGCTCAGCTGAAGAAGGGGGGCTTTTTGAGGTGGGATTTTGGTGAGTTCTTGAGCTTTTTACACTTAGCTCTGGGCTTTCTTTCTCTCTCAGCTTTTTAGAGGAGTTGGCTTTCGTCTTTGAAGGTCTGCAGCTCTTCTCCATCAATCATCTTGGAAGGCTTGTGTTAAAGCCTTTGAGATTGCTTGGCTTGAAACCCTTTCGGGTAAAAAGGATCAAATCTCCTTTTCTAAAACTCGTTTAGAGTTCTCAACTCGGCCAAAGTTTTAAACTTGCTTGGCAAGTTCACAGTAAACTCTGTGAGAGTTCCCCAAACTTGCCTTGCAAGTTCGCCCAAAACAATAAATCAAGAGGCGACAATAAAGTCCCACGAGCCAAGACGGACGGATCGTCAATGGGATATAAGATTCAAGCTCACACTGCTACCGTGAAGAACCCGGCTTTAAATAAAGGGGGGATCATTTCTAATCCTTTCCTCTTTTATAAATCAGGCAACCGATCGAGGGATTTGTAATTCCTTTTTATCTAAGTCAGTTAGAGAGAGGTTGCATTTGAGAGATTGTACTCATTCTTTCTTTAAATTAAATTAGAAGGAATAACATCAATTTTACAGTTTTCTCAATTTTTCCTCGCGAACAACACTCGGCTATCTTGGTATCCCTAGTTTTAAGAGCATTTTTCTGAGCTCTTTCCCTCAGAATCCTGGGATTAATTAGAGCAGCTTGAACCCTGACAGCCTCCAGCCTAGCCGTCTCTGCCTGAAGTTGAGAAGCCTTGAGATCGCACTCCTTAGCCAACTCAGACGATTTGAGTTCGAGTTCCTCCTTATGCTGTTGAGCTGCTTCCAACCGAGTTTGAGCTATAGCAATGGCCGCCTTGGCCTCATTTATAGTGGCTTCTCGTTCTAGAATGGCGTTGGTAAGCTCAGCCTGATTACCATCAACAAGTGCAAGGCTAGCATTCAATTCTTGAAGCCTTTTATTGATTTGCTCTATCTCCTTGTGGGCAGACTCTTCAACCTCACGACGCTTTGCTGAGAGATGATGAAATTCAAGATTAGCAATACTATCAATGGCGGCTGCATGAAGCAGTTGCAACCTTTAGAATTGAAGCTCAGCCTCGTCAATCATCCTCTTGAATGGCTCAGTATGTTCGGCTCCTGCAATCGACGTCAAAAGGCCAAGTTGATTCCTCAACAAAGTAAGAGTGCGAGCAGATAAGCTTCTCTTGGCAGCCAAAGCAGATTCCATACTTCGGTTGTATAGCTTCATCAAGCTCTCGATCAGAATTTGAATCTCTAACTCAACCAAATCATCTGAGTCGGGTGACGGTGGAATTTCTGCGCGACTTGAAGGACCCACTTCGGTGGAGACCACCAATGCATCCGTGGTTGTCAAAGAAGTGATCAGCGGGACTTGCACTTGATCATCACCTATTAGGAGAAATGGTGCAAGTGTAGCTGACATGCTGAAAACATCCGCTGTGGTAGAAGCCACAGAGGTCGCATCAACTGACTGGGCGGATCTCATAATCAACGCCATCATCATCGGCATGTCCGTTGGCGCAACCTCAATATCAGTAGTTATGACCTCCAGCTCGACGAACTCATCTGCTATTCTGGCAGGATCATCTTCAAGCAGAGGCTCAGAACTCGGCGAAACTATCCTCCCGACTCCCGCTAGAATCAGAGAAATTGGTGCATCATTATCTTTCTCAGATGACTCGTGAATAATCAACCTGCGCCACCCTGCAGAAACAAGAGCAAGTGCAGGACTTGCCACTATGTCGGTAGTTGGCCTAGGCTTAACAGCACCACATGCACCGTCAAAGTCAACTGTTGACACAAATTCATCACCAGCAGGAATGGATATGGGAGCCGCTTTTCCCTCAGTCTCCCATCTAGGTTCATCATCTGCCAAAGAGATAGACAAAATGTTAGTTATCGAAGAAAAGAAACTACGCAAGACTGGTCAGGGAAAATCATACCTGGCACATAAGAGGAACCACCTACATTGTCCTCGAAGCCTGCATCATCAGGCTCAGTGAAATAGGTGTCGATTTCAGCCTCGTAATCTACCTTCTCCTCGTCAACTGAATCTTCTTGATCAAGAGGGATGAGCTCTTTACCTACATACAGGGAGTACATGTCAATCAAGTGCACCTTGAACAAATCAATGCAAAGGTATAAGTAAAGCTTACCTGAGGACGCGAGAGGCTCAATTATAGATTCCTGTACCGGGATCATAGGAGACTCTTCCCCGATCCTTGAAGAATCTCTAGGCACATGGCTTGCTCAGGCTCTGAAGGCGCTAAACGCCACTTCTTTGAAGACTCTTGCGGAAGATGGGCTTGCAACGGCCTCTTTCCTTGAGCCCCCCTTACTCTGTCAGGTGCTTCTCGGCAAACCACAGATTCAGACGATTCCCGAATACTAACACCAACTGGCCTTCGAGGAGAAGGCTGCCCACTCAGTGCCTCCCAATCTTCATCTTCTGGCGCACCTTCCGCTAGAAAGTCTTGGAGTCCAGGAGCTCTACTCTTTGAGCCCTTTCTAGCCACTTTCTTGTACTTTCGGATGATCCATTATAAACCAGTTTTGTTCACCTGAAAGTTGGAATTGGGGACAATCACTGCGTTGTACCATTTGTAGAACCCTAACGTCATATAATAGTTAGGTACATGATGGGGAAGTACGAATCTGGTCCCAATAGCTCCGGCAGCCAAATGATACCAAACATGAGCACCGTCCACTAAGCTCCATGTGCGCAACAATCTTATATTTGATTTTCGGACGTAGGGCTAGTCATATCTGAACTGGTGAGCGAATCGGCAAGACAAGTGCAGCTCAATATAGCACTCAGTTCCATTCAACCTAGCAACGAGATGGCCTGACTTGATATTGACCAGCCAGTTGAAGCATCCGCTAGTTAAGCAGGTGAATCCTTCGGTACCTAGACCGTCCTCAAATTCGTCTTCGGGGTTGGTACCGTCAATCTCAGAAAAATAACAATAGAGGCGGTAATGATCTTTTTTCTGAAAGATTTGACAGATCCCTGCAAGGCACTTGATGGTCCATTTGGAGCACTCATACCTTTGAAATAATAAGATGCCATCTCCACTCGAAGCAGCGACTGACATCAATGAGGAATAGTGTGAAGCATACAATATCACCAGGTATGTGTACGGTAGCTCCACTCTAGGGTTAGGACCCGATCTCTCAGACTATTATCCTCTTGGTTCAGATACTCAGTAGCCAGTTCCCTTAGCCCGTGATGCATGCAACAGACCATTGCCAGAAGTAGAACCAAGCTATACTTGGTGGCAAGCATCACAACAGGGAATAATACCTTGATATAAATGCGGTCTTTTGGCTAGAAAAGCACAACACAGCCCTTCAACCAGATCGAAAAGAATCCTGCAAGCAAAGCCAATGCGGATACCAGTTGCTTGGCTTGGTGGTGGAAACTTTTGAATTTATCCCCCGCATTGAACCCGCATTTATCTGATTTGGCAGTATGAAGCACTTGACCCTCCTTAAAAATCTGGGTCTCAATTTCAGCCTCTATCGCTGGATGGATTGAATTGATATTCCTCTTCTTACTAACATTGGGGAATAGATACTCAGCCCAAAGAACGCGAGTAACAGTAGAATCATGCCCAGCATTCGCGATGACCCTTTGGCAGATAAGGAAGTGGCAGACCAACTCCCTGAACATCTCTCAGAGATGGGCATTCTGTTTAAAAGTGTCCAACTCTGCATTGGTAGGAAAGAACTCTTCATATGGACGCTCTCCCATCGGCAGTCGTGACACTTCAAATATTTCATGCAGAGCGATTCTGATTTCGCTTATCGGAGTAAAGAAAGTGTTGCTGCCAACATTATACAGCTCCAAAATGCCGTACAATAGAAATGCACCAGAGTCAAGAAAGTATTGCTGTCAATATTATACAACTTCAAAATGCTGTACAATACCAACGCACAATTTTCCATGCTGTATTTTGAGGCTCTTACTGCACCAATCTTCTCAAACTCTCCTCAAAAGTAACCAGAGCATAATCCACTAAACGAGTCCACCACTGGGTATCTGTCGACCTTATCCAACTAGGGAACCTCTTGAACAAAGCCCCAATCTTCTCAAACATTACACTGCGCATCGGTTTTGGTAAGTTCGTTTCTGAATATGTTCAGGACTACAGGAACTCCGTTGACAGGGGCATCCTCTTGAACAAAGCCGGGACGCAGACCTATGATGTTAACCCTGAAGAGTCCTTCCTGACGGAAGCCACCGTCGTACTTCAAAGAGCCCACCTTCACACTATCTTCTTTGTTAGTGAGGGTGAGGTGCATTAGATGAGGCACGGCGAGATGCAGTAAGTATATAAAGGACATTTGACGCTCTATCACTGGCAGGTGATAGTGGCGGTCCCCTTGGGTATAATAGCAGTGCTCCTTCGTCCAGTTAAATATGGAGGTGCCATTGGGATTATTGTCCCCTAACAAAAAGTGAGGCTTTCCCGATTTGTCCTCTTTGGGAATGGAGAATTTGGCATCTGTGATGATCTTCCTCAGAGTTCAATAATCCCCCAACTGAATCTCATCAACCCATTCTTGGTTGCTATCCTCTAGGGACAGAGGAATGTGCCTGTCAAAAGCATGACTCACTTTGGAGTCATGAGTCCCATCATGCCCAAAGTGGTTGTGACAGTCAACAGGCTCTTTCGATAAGCAAACTGCACAAAAAGATGCAAAAATAAGTTCGAAGATAAAGACTAAAAGAAATCGACCAAGTCTTTACACTCAAATTCGAAGCTCTTCATTGTTTGGGTGAAAGGATAAAGAAAAGAAAATCACCAAACGAAACCCACAACAATAATACACCATAAAAGATTTCACTGAGGGTCTGCTTGGCTTGCCTAGAAATGTTGGATAGCTACGAAAAACCCTCTAACACATTGATTTTAGAGAATTTATTTGCTAAACCTAAAAAGTTGTTTGGCTATGCAAAAAGTATAGGAAGCGGGTTTCCTACAAGTTCAAAAAAATAAAATCTTTTCTAAGAAACCCATTTCAAATTTTTTTTGCTCGGAAACAACTGGATACCTAATATTTGAGCGATAAGAAATGGGGGCAAGTGGTTGATATATATAGTACAACTTTCATTTCTTTCTCCTCATTTTTCCAAAAAAGGCCAGAGTCTCATTTTTTAGTTTCCAACCAAACTACAGATTGTCATGGAAAAATGTTTCTCCCCGTGATTTAAGGTAGAAATAAAACTTTTCTGGAAAGTACTCATAAACTTATGAAAATAAATTTTTGAACTGGAAATAAGATTTCTTGAAATTTCAGGAGAACAACCAAACATGTCATATGCTCTCCACTAAAACATTACTCAAAAACAACTTTTTTTTATTTAATTCCATGAAAAATCCTAAAACTGAATTTTAGATTTCTGCCCCAATGTGTCACTATGATCTTGACAATATTTTCCAAAAATTTTGGCAAGAGCCCATGTGTATTTTAGAAAAAGGAAAACAAAAACTTTTGATGGGGGTGAAAGCCCTTTTTCCAACATTTCCACCCCTAACTGAACATGCCCAAAATGAAAAATGTATCTAACACTTATGGGTGCAAAAACATAGCCACATCTATGGATATAGATGTATCACGTATCCTAACGGATACAGTTACTAAGTATCTTTATTCGACAAGATTAGGTTATGGATATAGATATGCAATGAAATATTCAGATCTGTGTTCGAAATATCTAAATATATCTTGATCATACAGTAGCAATTATTTTGATGATTAGGTTAAAGGATTTGAGGTTAACTTTGATGATTCATATATCAAACATTAGTCGCTCAGATTATACCAAACATATTAATGGATTCTCTTGTATCATATGCTCTATTTATTTTTTTACAATCTTACATGTTGTCCTTATCATCCATTTTATATTCTTGTATGTTTTCTCTTATTTGATCCGTATTTGTATCCGATTTTGGTGGACGTGGATATGAGTTTTATTCATCAAGCATAGTTGTATCCGTCTATTTGTGTCCACAATTTGTTAACCAATACAAATTTATATGATAAGTATTGTATCGGACTCGTAGCCAACAATTTACCCCTAAAGCTTGATTTGTTGAGAAGGAGAGGGGAATTTCAATAACATGAATGAGACGATATTCCTTCTAGCTTTCATATTTCATTAGTGGGAGGGCGAGGAGTGATTCATCTGTTTTCTCTCTCCTCTTATATCCTTTCAATTTGACGATTCTTTTTTCTCTAGATTTCTAATTCATATTGAGTCATTCCTCTTGTCCCCTTTAGTTACCTTGCCCCTCAAAAACACTTTTTTATGATAAGAAATTTTTGCTAGGTCAATCAGGTAAGGAACGAAGCCCAAAGTTCGAGCACTCCAAACTATATAGGAACGAGATTAAAAGTCTACCATTAGGGTCCTCCATCACATGTTCATGGTCTCCATCCAAATACCATCTACTTGGGGCTTGAATTCCACCCCAAACTAATAAACACAAATTTTAATTTGCCCCCAGAGGTGAGCGTGGTCCAGTTTGAATCGTGGGCCGAACTAATCCAAATTACTTGGGTCAAGACTGCCCCACCATTGGCCGGGCTCTGCCTCCATGATATACCGTCGCTTCAATGCTGGTTCCGCTCTAAACCCATGACAAAGAAGTAGGCACTACCAAGTCTCGACTCTACCATGTCTAACCTAGCCCCGCCCTTAGGTGATAGTTATTTTTTGATGTATTTTAGTAGCAACTCAATTAAAAATTACAACCTATAGATGTTTGAGTTATAATTTTAGTAGGAATAGAGATTTTCTAAGATATATTCAAGATTTTGATGAATATTTATAATTATTTTGATTTAAAATACTCAAATTATTGTGAATCTTTTATCATTTGAGATAATTTCATTACAAATTGTAAATTTATATGGTTTAGATTTTTCAGAAAGATAAAATATAAGTTATCCTCTTTAAACTATACATACTAATCTAGCAAAATAATTGAAAAGAAAAAAATTAAACAGAAAAAAAGAATGTGGGCCGACCCATGACCCGAACCGTTGTGGGCCAAGTCGGACTCAGCACAGCTCTATGCGGGCCTTGGACTGCACTGGGTCTAGCCCTAAATAGGGAAAAAGTCCTCAACGCAACCCACCAAGGCCCGCCCGGGCCTGGGTGTGAACCGGCCCGGACCAAAATCGGGCAGGCCGCTTCGTGGGTCAGGCCCGGCAGAACACGCAAAAAGCCACCGACAAATCTCAAACCCGTGGCCCTTTCACCTTCTGCTGTTCCACGCGCGAAAAGGCGTCTACTTTGATTAGGGTTTTGAAGCGGTTGGTCGAGTGAGAGAGAGAGGGGGAATCGATGGAGACATCCATCGAAGTTCGAAGCCTCGAGGGCGAATCGATTACACTCTCAATATCCCCAAACGCTTCCATTGCTGATCTCAAAACGATTTTGAAGGACTCGTTTCTTCCCGCCAAAAATCACCCAAATTTCCATCTGTTCTTCAAGGTAATCGATCTTTTACATTTACGATGTTAGGGTAACAAATGTCTCAATAACAATGTAGAATCGAAGTCTCAAGCTTCTTAATTTCGCTACTCTAGGTTTTTTTAACACTGTTTTAGGTTAAAAAGTTATATATATATATATATATATATATATATGTGTGTGTGTGTGTGTGTGTGTGTGTGTGTGTGTGTGTGTGTGTGTTTGAAATTCCGTTTCTTGTTTAGGGTTTAAAAGTGTTTTGTGTGTTTTTCGTTTAATATGAAAGAATCTTCTTTCTTCAGTTACTAAAGCATGACTTCTGAAAAAGTTTGTACCTTGTGTGTAGGGTTCTAAATTGGGTTTACATAGTCGACTAGATTGTCACCAAATCAGTGATGGAAAGTTCATTGTGCTTGTTCCCTTTGCTAAGAAAAGCCAACAACTTGCTTCACCCCATGAGCCCGCTGAGGAGAATACCTCGCCTTCAATGTGCTCCCAAGACAGTTTGATGGCTTCGGCTGCTAATTCTACTTGGCTTGATATGATGGGTGAACTGTCACATATGTCCAATGTCTCGTCCGGGAGTGTAATATCAAACAGCAACAATTCTTTGAACAAGTCCAGCAATGAGAAAGAGGTGCTGATGGGTGAGACCTCTGAGCAGCTGTCTACAAATACAAGGAAAAAGAGGAAGGTTGATAGTAATCATTCCCTTCGTGATATATTGAGCTCTGACTCTAGAGATGTGTTTGATCAACAATCCCGCATTGAAATTTCCCGTGTTGTTGGTTCGGTAAACTGCTTATCAAATGCTAATACAGGCGGATGTTTGTTGTTAGAAAGATTTGGTAAAAAACTTGGGAATGACAGTTGTATATGTCCGTCATGGTTGAAGAAAGTACTGAAGTGCTTTAGTTTCTTAAACATATTCTATGCTTTCTTCCATGCTCAATGCAAACCTTTGACGTGGGCGATTATTGAAGAAGCATTGAAGCATTCTAGCAATTTTGGACTAGATGATGTTTTTGTCTTGGATGTGGAGAACCTCTCTATTTTGTGCCCGAAGGTGATGCCTTCTAGTTGTCTTATTAACCTTGATTTGTATAACTTTTTTTGGGATTATCAACCTTTACGAAAGTTTTCACATTCGGTCATTGCTCCTCCGATCTTCAGTTTCTTAACTCCATGTTAAATACTTTTAAGCACCTCCACCAGAGTCCACCAACATTACAACCTTATACTTTCCCTCATTGACCTTAGTTTAATTATCTCACACCACTATACCTTAACTCTGTTTTCTTGCCTTTGGACTATGAGTAACTCTCAATGCGTTCCTGGATGGAGTGAACTCATTTGATTAACTCATGCCTTTCTCACTAACACCTTCTTTTATTTGGAGAACTCAGAAGGAATAAAACTAGTAAAAAGTTGCATACAGAACAGAAACTCATAAAAACAGCCATGACTTTTTTATTTAAGTGAGCACTACTGATACTCCTCGGATTTATTAAGCGTAAACAGGTGATTTTCTTGCCTTCTACGGATCTCATACTACCTCCTGCTAATAGAATATTCATAGACCCCGTTGCTATGAGAATACAATTTAATTGACTTGTGCCTGTTTTAACAGCTTCCATTTGTTTGCATCAAAGAATGCTATCATGATGAAGCTAATAGTTAGAACAAAGAGGGAAGTGCCTGGAAGTAATTTTATGATGGAGTCTGTAATTTGAAAGTAGTTTTATAGATCTCGACAGATACACTGAATTTAATTAACTTCCCTAAAAGGAGTTAGTACCTACTTTATCAAATATAGTGTTTTCCTTCTTTACTGAAGATGTCATACTAGTTAGAAGTTGTAAATTAGTCTTTGGAAATTTAGAGGGGAGTTAGCATGAATGCTGGAAGTTCGAATAGTGGTTTTTTGTTTTACCATCCTTGATATCCTAAAGACAGATATTAGATCGAAATGTACATGGATATGAAAATGCTGAACCTAGTTTCTGCAGTCAGTGGTCATTCTTGGTAAACAACATACCATGGAGAAGCCGGGATCTGCCATTACTATAGGTGATTCTTCATTTGAGGCAGCTGTACCTTGTGAATTGCAAAAAAAACACAGAATTGGTATGACAATGGTTCTTTGCCACTTTTTATTTGCTTATTTGTGCCCGTATACCTAAGTTTGCTTTATTTCTATATGTTTTTTGCAGCTAGGAAATGCACATCTACCCTTGTCAATGCCATAGAAAAACGGGAATCTGCTTTTAGAACTGATCTTTGGAGACTCATCGTAAGCTGGATGGTATGATTATTGAGAGCATAACTTCTTAATATGTTTAGTTTCTATTAGCTTCATATAATGGACTTTTTGTGTTTGCTAAACAATATGGGAATATGGTTTCCCTTTATTGATGTTTTTCGTAAATTTTTCCGTGTGTAAAGGCGTCAACGGAAATGAGTATATTTGATAAAAATTTTGTTGTTACTTGTTAATTCTGTATACTTTCTTTTACAAAGGTTAACATGCTTTTCATCACTAATCCTTGTACCTTATATTGCATCACAGACGGTATCTTGGTCGTCTATGGTTAACTATTAAATAGATCAGAGATGTGGTGTTAAGATTTAAGAATCTTGGATTGGAATGTGCGAATATTTAATATACCTGGTAGCATCCTGTATGCTTACTTATACTAACTGCTGCTTGCATGCAGGAAATAAGGCAGCTGAAGAATAGTTTGCCTTTCACGTGGTCGCTGGATGACCTTCTTACAGTGGCGAAAGATTGTTTTAGAACTTCTGAACAGAACAAAGTAAAGTCATATAAACCTCGAGTTTTCGCATCAAGATGCCATGTAGGTTTTTCCACGCCCCCTCCTCCAAATTCTTCTCCAAAATTACCTCCATAATACCATATTGGTTTGTCCTTATTTCCAAATTACTGATTTTGATGATATAAATCTCTATAGCATCATCATTTGCTAGCCATGATTCAATGCAAAGACCATGTGTAAGCAAGCTCCATAAAAGGATTTCAAGGTATTTTATGGTTTACCTTTCTGTACCAAACCTTAATGTGGGGGAGATCTGGGGGAAGTCAAAGCAAAATAGGGAGAGTGAGGGTAATCATCAGATGATGTATAGTAATCACAAAGTAAAGAACGACACTGATGAGACACACATTCAATGTGCAAAAAGAAAAAATCTCTCATGCCACACTATCTGATTACCTTTGGTATTTCTCTATGATTCATCCAAACCCTTCAACATCGCAACTGTTCTTCATCTCCACTGCCAAAAAACCAATCACAACCATTCATTAATATTTAGACAGTTATGGTACTCTAGCACTTCCCATATTCCACGTGATTTATACTCATTTTATTCTTCACTCGGTACAAATTACAACCAACTAACCAATAGACGGTTGTGATTTAAAGTAGATATCTCTCCACTGCTTTTTAGTAGTGGAGAGAATCTGAAACTGTTGTATAATGGGACCAACTTAGGTTGATTCTCTGGGACTAGCATTTGACTGTATATAGAGAGAATCCTGTATGGTGATTGGTTTCTCTTCCATCAATGATATGCAACTACTGTCTTCTAATTGACTATTTTTCAGTCTATCCTGCAGGAGATTTATAGATTCTGTCTATTTATTTGTAGAATAAATGATTTTTATAGTTAAAATGTGACCTTTGGCTACTTCAGTTCATTAATCTTTCTTATTTTAGCTTCTGATCTATCCAACTTTAAATCACATTCTGTTTCTTCTTCGACTGTGAGGTAAATTCTTCTCCAAATTGTTTCCTTCATTAAGTCCAGTGGTTTGAAGTGTTAGCCCATGAGCACATGTTTGTAAGAAAATTTGTGGTCTTTCCTAGAAGCCCACTATCACAGGAACTAGTTCTTCATGCCAAATCACTAGTGCACTTGCTTAAAACCTATTGAGGATTTGTGCATCTTTGAGAAAATCTCTTCTGCTTTGGATCCTATGTATACTCTCTTGTGGCTGTTATTATATTGCATGCTTTATCTAATTCATAAACTAGTATGTCCTTGGTTTCACTTCTAAGCCTAAGTTATTTACTTTTAAAAGCAAGAACTTCATTACAGCCTCGTCTCAAACATGAATGAAAAATTTTGGTTATTGTATGTTAGAATATAAAAATATAATCCTCAACCCTCACCACAACTTCGGAATTTTGGTGTAATGGTTAGAGGGACTTCAACATGGTATCAGAGCAACCCAGGTTCAAATCCCACCAGCCAAGAATTTAAAGCAGATTTAAAAAAATTAACACCGCTGTGTGAGTCCAGGTTTCAGTCCATAAGAAGGGCACTCAACCTGTGGCGGCATGTTAGAATATAAAAATATTAACTCTTAACCTACACCACAACTTCAAAGTTTCGGTGTAATGGGTAGAGGGACTTTAACATGGTGTCAAAGCAACCCAGGTTCAAATCCCAACAACCACGAATTTAAAGTGGATTTTCTAAAAATTGACATTGCTGTGAGAGTCTAGGTTTCGGCCTATAAAAAGGACGCTCAACCTGCTGGGGCATGTTAGGGTATAAAAATATAATCCTTTACCCTCCCCACAACTTCGGAGTTTCAGTGTAATGGTTAGAAGGACTTTAACAACTTTGTACTTAATGTACCACTGAAAATGCATTGTTTTGATACAAAAGAAGCATCCTGAAGAAATATTAGGTAGTGATAACTAGTGCTGCACTGTATCTATGTAAGTCAAGTACCAATTTTACTTTTCCATTGTAATTAACCTCATGGAATTATCTAATATGAAACAAATTGTGTTTTGCAGCAGGTTTACAAAAGTGAACGACAAGTTAATGTCATTTCCTGCCCCATTTAATCTTCTAGATCGGATTTATCACTCTGCAAATTCTTCTTGATCAGTTGGAGACTTGGAGTTAATCCAACTGCTCATACCTTCTGATTCGGACTTCTGTAGAAGTCACAAACTGTCATCTTTTCTTTTGTTATCTGTTAAATGTGATCGTAATTTTGATAGTTCTCCAGTAGTAAACCAACATGTTCAAGTCTAACCCAGTTTTCGAATGTAAGACCCTGTGGACACTAAGTAATGCAACCAACTAAATAAGCCTCAGTTCTAAGCTCTACGTAGGGAAAGTGAGAACAATAGTTCAATTTCCATTGTAATCATTAAATTTCTATATATCCTTCACCTCTTTCTCTTTAATCGAGGTGAAATTCACGTCATCCTTTTTGCTAACGAACTGCACTGGATTGTGGTATGCCATCCATATTGCTGCCACCTTAGATCTACGGGACCCATCTAATTCTGTTCTTCAACCCTGACTGTTTCTTGAATTTTATTATTCACCATCAAACTTATAGATTCGTATAACTTCGATAAGGGTGTTTGTTGCTTTGATGTCTGAAAGTCAGATATCATGACTTATCATTTTTAATCTTTTAGTTTTGTACTAAGGTGATTCCTCAGTTTGATTTCTTTGCATCTAACATCTGCAGATATTTTTGGATAATATTTCAATTTGTTGTTACTAAGCCATTTTTGACCAGGGTCTAAACCATTTGGAACCTTCTGAACTGGTTGATCATCTTAGAGAAGCCATGGGAATGGATGGCCAGGTTTCTCCCAAATCTACCATTGTCTGATTAGTCAGAGTGTTGTATTCTTGACATCTTGTCATAAAGAACGGTCTGAGTATTGTTTTCTTGACATCTTGTCTTACGCAGATTGTACACTTGGAGTTCATAAATGCTAAAGAAGCAGTTTATGTGGAACTTCCAGATAATCTTTCAGACAACTGTAGGACTGCACTCAAAAAGATAGGAATATCCAGGTTATACAGCCATCAGGTGCTGCTTTGTTTGTATTAAAAATTTATATTTCCCTTAACTTAGTAGCTTCTAATAGCAGTTACATTATGCAGGCTGAATCTATATGTGCTTCTATTTCTGGGAAGAATGTTGTTGTGGCGACATCAACTTCTAGTGGCAAATCTTTATGCTACAATATTCCAATTCTTGAGGAACTTTCAAAGAATCTATCATCATGTGCTCTTTATATATTCCCCACCAAGGTTGATGTCTTGATATTGCTTTCCACCACTCTTTAAACTAGCAAGAAGTTCTAGATACTCTGCCATGCTAACTTATGATTTAGAGGCTAAGTACACTTTCCGTTTAACATTTTATGTGTTGTATACTATCCCATACATGTTGGCATGTGCTCTTTGAATATGTTGGCATCTTACGGTTATGGGACTATTAATATGACACGTTTGTTCCTACAGGCTTTAGCTCAAGATCAGCTAAGAGCTTTGCTAAACATGACAACGAGCTTTGATGTTGATTTAAGTCTTGGTGTCTATGATGGTGATACTTCCCAAGAAGATCGTATATGGATTAGGGACAACGCTAGACTGGTATATTTGGAGATCTGCACTCCCATCAGAAGTGGCTTTTTGTTACTTGAGGCTTCATGATCTTTTTACTGAAATTAATACACATATCTGCAGCTTATCACAAATCCGGATATGCTGCACACATCAATCTTGCCACATCATAAAAAATTCGAGAGGATTCTATCAAATCTCAGGTATTACGTAGATCCATGTTGTAATGCTGATTCCCAATGTTCTAAAACACGGTTTTATTATGCGTACGACCCGAGAGCGAGTATTGTTTAATCGGATTATGCGCCGATTAATCGTATTATGCGGAATTACGCGGACTAAAATTTTTAACATATATATTGTTTTAAATTAATTATCATATATTAAACATTATAAAAATTCATGAGAAATAGAATATATACCATGAAAAAGATAACAAATGTGTAATTAAGCAATGATATAAATAGCGTACATCCGAGATTAAGCTATTAAACTAATGACATAAACCGTTTAAAAATTCTTCATCTGCTGCAACAACTACGATTACTAATTAAATAAAAATGTCAAACACATAAACAACTTGAAAGGTAATAAAATAATTAAGCTACCAAACTAATAGAACTATTAAGAGCTTGATAGTTTACTCTTGGTCAAAGATGTCCTGAGATAAATATGTGACATGTTCACAGATGGCTTACTAGTGGATATTGGGGACCACTGATGTTTACTTTTTGACAAAGGTAGAAATAAAGAGAGTTGGACATCTGTTCTGCTGCATTAAAAAGTTCAGAAATCAATTAGTGCATAATGAAAAGATAGAGAAAAGGGAGTAAGATTTAGCTACCCTACCCATTAAAAAAATTAAAAATATGAAATAAGGACCATGACCGCATAAAGTAGCAAGTTTCACTAGTTTGATTCGTTTTGAAGTCGAAGGCTAGTATTCGGCCGATTACTTGTAATCCACGTTTTTGAACACTGCTGATTCCTTGTTTATGATCTATAGAAATTAGAGTTGAGCGTACTAGAAAGTCATTATCCTTCTATTATTCGTTTTATACTTTGACTCTAGCAAATGCGTTGAAAAGAATGTGACTGTAGGAAAAGTTATATAAATGTCTTTACTTTGTGAGCACCCCTAAAGTAAAGCACATTATTCAGGTGTATCGTTATAGATGAAGCTCATGTATTGAAAGGAGCTTTTGGGTGTCATACTGCACTTGTACTTCGGAGATTGCGGAGGATTTGTTCTCATGGTACATAGAATTTGCATGCTGTTGATGATTCAAATTTGTTTGCATCATTTTTTCTATTTATTCTACTGAGACAAGATGCTCTTTTTTCAGTATATGGCAGTGATCCTTCCTTCATATTCTGCACTGCAACCTCTGCAAACCCTCGTGAGCATGCCATGGTATGCTGTGCGAATTCAGCTTCAATTTTGCCTCTTATTATGTTATTACATGTTTTGAGAACTTTACAGTATATGAATGCTCATAAATTTGACTTGTAACTATTGTTTGTACTATGTACTTTTTTTCAATTTAACTAGCTGGGTAACACTGCAGGATCCCTAAGTAATGGAACCCTTGAAAATTTCCAGTCACCCTATTTTGTTAATGGACATGTTTGTTAATAAACTAAGCGATGAGAGGCTTCTAGAGTCACATACAGACTTCAGGAAGAAGCAAAATAAAGAAGTAATAGGTTCGTTATTTCCCCTTGTGTGTGGGTGGGTGGGTGGGGAATGAGGCTTACAAAACCATGACTTTCATGCTTAGTGTTTAACCAATTCAACAGATTATCATGCTAATAAAAATAGATTTCGTGCTGCAGCTTTTGTTGCTCGTTATTCTGTATATCTTTCGTTTAACTTATTTTTCTTCATAAAATTTTCATCCATCATATTGGCTTTTGCAACTTCCTCGCAAAAGGACACTTTGATGAAAACAGTTTTAAATGAAACCAATACTACGCATTAGCTCTTTCATTTAATTAGAAGAATCTTCTTTAATCACCCTAAAATTATTTGGTCTGGATAACAGTTAACCAAAGACACAAGACCTGGTAAACTGCAGGCCTGTGAACTCTGGGGGTTTCACAATTCCGTGTGTTGTGATTTAAAGCTTAAACGGGGCCCCCTGCGAAGTCCTTTCATTAACACCTATGAAGCACAGACACGCCTAAAGAGGTCCCGAGTCCGTGTCCGACGCGCGTCGGACGCGGACACGCGTTCGACTCGCGTTCGACTCGCGTTCGACACGGTGTGGACACGCCGTCAACTCTGCCGACACGGGTCAACGCCCCGACACGGCGCCGATTCTTCCCGACTCGTCCCCGACCCGTTCCGCCCACGAATTCAGAAAAAAAGCAAAGCGGGCTGATTTTAAAACCCAAACCCAAACCCAAACCCGTACCCGACACCGAAACACTACCCAAAACCCTAATTTGAGATTTCTGTCCGATGAAACCCCAAACCCGACTCAAAAGTGTTGCCGCCATACCTTCGTCGAGCTTCCCTCGTGATCGGATCGTCGTCGTCCTCGTCATCGAGCTTCCCTCGTCGCCCTTGAGGTCAGCCTCTCTCAAGATCGGATCGTCGTCGTCCTCGTCATCCCTTTTCCCTCGTCGTCCTCAAGGTCAGTCTCTCTCTCTCTCGATCTCTTCGTCTCTCTCTCTCGAGATCGTCGTCGTCTCTCTCGCTCGATCTCAGTCTCTCTCTGAATCCGGCTCTCTCTCTCTCTCAAGCTCTCAGTCTCTCTCTCAATCTCTCAGTCTTTCTCTCTCTCTGTTTATATGGGTTGTTGTTGCATAAAATTAACTGTTTTTAGTTAATAAAATTAGGGTTCCATTTAATTAGGGTTATTGTTACATTTTAATTAACTATTTTTTGTTAATTAGCTAGGGTTCCATTAATTTACTGTTAATTTATTAGGGTTCTATTTTTTAATTTCTTGTTAATTAGAATTTTAGTTACTATTTTGTTATTATTAATTTTTTAATTTACTGTTATTGCTATTGTACTTTAGAGAAATGGAACAAGAAGGGAGTTCTAGTGGCAGTGGAGTACAAGATGATAAATGTCCGCTTTGAAAATATGTTACCAAATTGAAAAAAAGAGGGGGAACGGCAGGAGGAAATTGGAGATGGAGATGTAATTATTGCAAAGAGGAGTTTACCGGTTCGCACTCAAGAGTTAAAAATCATCTCTTGAGGATAAGCGGGACTGGAATTAAGATGTGTTCTAAGTCATCACCCGAAAACTTAAGGAAATTTCAAAGGACGTTGAATCAAGCGGATGCGAGGTTGACGGCTTCTAGGCCTAAGACGCCAGTTTTGCCTACATCTTCGACTGCAAGTACGACCGGTGTAGGTGCATTGACTCGTACAAGTGAATCTAAGAGGAGGGGGCCTAATACCGTGGAACAAGCATTCAACATGGGAGCAAGGGAGAAATTGGATGCATTGATTGGTAGGATGTTCTTCACCGGGGGATTGTCCTTCAATTTGACAGGGAACCCATATTATGCCGCAGCTTTTGCATATGCCGCAAGCAATCCAATCTCTGGCTACAAGCCTCCCGGTTACAATTTCATGAGGACCACTATCTTACAACGTGAGAAAACTCACGTAGAGAGATTGATGGAGCCCATCAGGGGCACATGGCAACAGAAGGGGGTCTCCATTTGTAGTGATGGGTGGGCGGATGCACAAAGGAGGCCCATCATCAATTTTATGGCGGTATGTGAGGGTAAGCCAATGTTCTTGAATGCCGTGAATGCCGAGGGAGAAGTCAAGAATAAATATTTTATCTAAGCGAAGCTAGAAAAGTGCATCACAGAGGTGGGACCGCAAAATGTCATCCAAATCATAACCGATAATGCTTCGGCATGCAAGGCCGCGGGAGGGCTTGTGGAGGGCACCTGACCTCACATATTTTGGACTCCTTGTGTAGTCCATACACTCAATCTTGCTATCAAGAATATTTGTGCATCTAAGAACACGGAAGCAAATGCTCTGGCTTATGCACAATTACATTGGATTACAGAGATCTCCGATGATGCATTGTTTATGAAGAATTTTGTCATGAACCACTCTATGCGGCTTGCCATGTTCAATGATTATTCCAAGATGAAGCTTTTATCTATTGCCGACACAAGATTTGCCTCATGGATTATTATGTTGAAGAGGTTTAAGGTCGTCAAGAGAGGCCTCCAAGATATGGTCCTTAGTGATCGATGGAGCTTGTATAGAGAAGATGATGTGGGGAAAGCTCAATTTGTGAAAGAGAAAGTCCTCGATGATTTGTGGTGGGACAAGATAGATTTTATTCTTGACTTCACTGGTCCAATCTATGAAATGATAAGGGTCACCGACAGCGATACACCATGTCTTCATTTGGTGTATGATATGTGGGATACAATGATTGAGAAGGTGAAGCAAGCTATTTATAGGCATGAGGGTAAAAGGGATAACGAGGAATCTCCTTTTTATGAGGTGGTTCACAAGATCTTGGTGGATCGATGGAACAATAGCAACACCCCGCTTCAGTGCTTGGCACACTCTTTAGTTCCAAGGTAATATTTCAACTTTCACTCTTTAATGCGAATATTTCTATTACTTAATATCTTGTGGGTTAATTCATGTTATTAACGAATATAGGTACTATCATTCCATATGGCTCAATGAGAACGTCAGTCGGCAAGCTCCAAATCAAGATCTTGAGATCTCTACCGAAAGAGCAAAGTGCTTAAGAAGATACTATCCTAACCCCGATGAACGACGGGCGGTGAACTTGGAATATGCTAAGTTTGCGGGGTCTTTGGAGGCTTTAGTGATCCGGATTCTCTTTCCGATAGAGGACATATGCATCCTAAGTCATGGTGGCTTCTTTATGGTGCAAGTACTCCAAATTTGCAAGCATTAGCCGTAAAGCTTCTAGGCCAACTTTGTTCCTCTTCTTGTTGTGAACGCAATTGGAGTACGTATGGTTTCATTCACTCCTTAAAGAGGAACAAGCTAACCCCGGCACGTGCGGAGGATCTTGTTTATGTTCACACCAACCTTCGCTTACTTTCTCGAAGTTCGAAAGAGTATATGGAAGGGGAATCAAAAATGTGGGATATTGGTGGAGATACCTTCAACTCATTTCAAGGTGCCGGCATTTTAGATGTTGCTGCCCTTTCTCTTGACGAGCCTACGATGGAGGCCATTGTGTTTGAGGAGGATGAAGGAGTTGAAACCATAGAAAGATCTTTTGATGTTTCAACTTGAAAACTTTATTTTTAAGATACGTTTTGGTTGTAATTATTATATCTCTGCAATGTTAGTAACTTAGTATTTTGTAGCCATGGAACTAGTTGCAACTTGAACTTTATTCTCTTGTATTTTGATATGCTCAAGATGAAAGTAATGAGAATTAAAATTTGGTATTATCTTCAAATCGGACTAATCAGTTACATAACTTACATTTGTCATTGATTATACAAGCCAATGTTACATAATAATTCAAGCCAATGTTACATAATAATATAACATAGATATTGCTCTATTTTTCTATATGTTCATCTTCTTTTTGTCTTCTTTAACATTGTTGTCTTCAATTCTCCAAGAGATCATTCTCATCCCGACGTCTTAATTCACACCTACAACAAACACACTTTCTTTTAGTTTCTTATTTATATTCTTCACTTCACATAACAAAAATATGAAAATGTAATATGAATTTAATTCAATATTGATCTATATAATAATAATATTAAAAAAATCTAGCCGTGTCGCCGTATCCTATTTTTTTGGGTTTTGCTGTGTCCGTGTCATGTCCGTGTCGCCGTGTCCGTGTCCGTGCTTCATAGATTAACACTGGACTGGTGAAATACTTTATGATTCTCTGCTGTTTTGACTGTCTGCACTTAAATTTTCTAGTAAGTTGGATATATGTCTGCCTTTATCTTTGACACTATCAGTTGAATATTCAAGGAGTGGGAAAAATTCCCTGTTTGGCTCTAAGGTTTGTCTGTACATCAGTTAAATATGATTTTCTATAGCAAATGTATCATCTTCCCCTTACTCCATACAGTTAAATGTTGGTGAGTTGAATAGTAAAAAAGGTTATCCTTTGGTTTTAGATAACAGAGCAGTAAAATGTCAACCACTCCCTCCCCCCATGCCTAGCCGCACCTTATCTACTTGCATTTCCAAACCCAAATAGGCTCACTCACACATAAATGGCCCACATGCATTTACATGTATCCACACACACAACACATGTAGGAGTAAACATATATGCTTACGACCATATAAAAAGAAACCCCAGTTCAAGAGTGTTAGCTTCATGTTGTTCCATAGTGAAATACTGTCCACGCGCGCACACAAGTGCAGGAGAGTTTGCTGTCCAATAGAAATATTGATAGCAGAAAGGAAGGAAACTTATGCCACTGGTAAAAAGTTTACAATGAAATGAATGTGAAGATTCTTTTTTGTTTTTCTTTTATGGTCTAATTATTGGAAATTAGGTGCCCTGCACCCTTAATCCATGTTTAAATCAGTCTCTTACAACTTATTGCAATAGCAAATATTGACAGCACAAAGAGCAAATGCAAGTTATCTCATTAGCAGATATTCACAGCAGGAAGAAGAAAGCATAGATGTTTTTTTCCCTTTCTTTTTTTCTCTATAATTGGACTTTGCCAACCCCAAACAGCTGGGACAAAGTTCTTTACACCAAAGCTTAATGTTTAATTTATCTGTAATGTTCTGGTATATTAAACTTAGTTTATAGGTTCATTTAATTTGAATTTGTGAGGTAAATGTTACTGATTTATGACAAGAAATGTTCTATGTTAGCAGGAGCTCGCCAACTTAGAGACTTTAGAGTTGGTTCAGAATGACGGAAGTCCATCTGGTCAAAAATATTTTCTTTTGTGGAATCCTCCATTACGATCAGTAAGTGTACTTTTATTGTTTGAAAGGAAATGAATCATTTAATGCTCTTGCAATTAGTTGTTCCTCTAATATTTGGATAAAATTAATTGACAAATGTATTACTTCAATTTTCTTCTTAGGCATCAAATTTTCCCGGCAAAAATGAACAGAAATTTACGAAAAAAGATCTATGCACAAGACGATCAAGGTAGAGATTTTGTTTTTGTTTTTGCAAGCTACCATGGTTGTGTGTTTTCTACTTGTGCTATTAAGCCTTGAATTTTATCTTTAGTCGATCATTCAACCTACTGTTCTCCTAGTGCTCAGCTAAATGTTAAGTTTAGCATAATTGCAATTCTTAATTTTTTTTATATAGCCACTTTGACCCAAAAGCTTAATTTGTTGAGTTCTGGATAAAAAATGTATCTCTAGCAAACTTAATACCTTTCTAAAATTTGCTGGTAAATTAGAGAGCAGAAAGTATGGAAATAAGACTTCAACCCAGAAAACCTAGTGCTCAGACATATGTCATTACCACTTTTTCATAAGTTTAAGCTGTCAGATTTTAGATCATCATTTTATATATAACCAAATGAATACATTTATAGTGTGACCAAGACTTAGGACTTCTTGCCACTTATGACATCCATTGGTTAATTGCTGCATCGATCCATTATTTTGATTTCTTTATTTGGTCACATTACTTGACATTATTAAAGTTCCATTTTTTAAAAAAATTTAGTGGAGGAATCTATCTTTACCATTTGTCATGTTTCTTTGTATACCAATCTTCCTGTTAAATCTTTCTTCTCGTGTCTCACTCCCTGAGTAGAAATTTCCGATGTGGTCAGCCCATCTAATGCCATTTTTAGCAAACCCCTATTTTGTGTAACCTTATAAGTAAACCTCCCTTGTAAGAGAACAAAAAATAGTCTTTTGCCAAACAATGAGTAAACCTCCTTATAACTTCCAAAAAAATAAGTTGTGAAAATCCCAACTTATTATTTCCCACTTATAAGGAAAAAATAAGTAAACAAGTAAATTTTACCAAATATTATCTTGAATCCTTGCAAGGAAAAACACGCTTATAAGTTAAAATAATTGAGTTCCCCAAACATGCTCAAAACATGCTCCTACTAGAGCACGCTTAACTACAACGTATTATGAAAATTCCTTTCTCAAAAATGCTAGATCCAGTTTGATCTCAAGCTCATAGGATTTACGGTATACTTTAAACCTTTCTAATTCACGTCCTATGTTGGACTATTTATTTGAGTGATGTACTTTCCTGTTCTGGGTGTGTTCTTACTGTACTACACTTCACTAGAGGAAGTGAGATTCTAGTGGCGGGCATGGAAGATTTTTAATGTTTCAAGGATTCAAGGATGGCCCTCACCAGTGTGGCACACATTTCTGGTCAAATTAGGCTGCGTTAGGAATTATATCCTTAGTCATGCGCTTGCCAAAAAAAAAAGAACTTCTTAGGAGGTCACCATATCCTGAAATTGTTCCCTTCAAATCACACTAAAGTATGTAGTTCTTTTTCTACCATTTTCACCCTCAAAATAAAATTTTCCATTCATAGAAATTACTATTACCAAAAGCTTTCTGTAGACTTCCTCATACGGGACAATGCTTGTGAACATAAGGTTAATCAATAGCAAGTGAAAACTTGTATGCATGCTATCGGGAGGGGAGAAATTTTTTGGATACATGACTTTCTAGGAAGTTCTCCATTCAGAAATGTGAATTATTATCAAAGCCTCACACCAGTAGAAAGTGTGATGAATTAAGTACTGCATGGAACTAAATGCTGTTGCCTGCACTGGTAGGTAATTTCTTCTAAAAGTATATTTAAAATCTAAAATAAATAATTAACCCTAAAATCTAGTCTAATTATTAATTGTTATGCAGATGCAATGCGTACTGAGAGAACCTCTGCACATTTTTACGAACTTTTGCAATGATATGTGGTTCAATCTTTGGATAATATGAACTATATAGGTGTAGAATTACATTTTATTCTTATTGTTATATTATGAAGCCAAAACCTGTCTAACTGTTCATCTTGTTTGTAGCCCGATTCTAGAAGTTTCTCACCTCTTTGCGGAAGTGATTAGACATGGCCTCCGGTGCATTGCATTTTGTAAGACGCGGAAACTCTGTGAGCTAGTTATGTCTTATACGTATGTTTCCTCTGGCCTCTGAAAGTGTTGTTTTCTTTGCGAGTTTCTATTTGATTAATTTGATTTAATTATATCTTTTAATTTTCTGAATGTGTTATTGAAATTTCTGAATATTCATTGGCTATAATATTTTTTAGGCGTGAACTTCTCCAAGAATCCAGTCCGCATCTCGTAGATTCTATATGTGTTTATCGTGGTGGCTACACTCCAGAGGTTGACCTGTCTTTATCTGCTCTTAGAAAATGAACATAAGGGTTTGCTCTGAGCTGCATGAGTATATATGCAATTGTATGTCTAGCTAGCTTATATTAGCTAACAACAGTTAAATCCATCATAATTTAAACAGTAAACAAACTGTATATTACTATTTATTGTTTCAACTTTTTTATTTTTTAAACCCTTTTGGGATCAAAGTTAAGCCGTGAAGGGCACATTAGATAATGGGAGAAAGGGTGATATTGGGCTGGCAATCTTGACCTGACCAGGCAGTTCGATCCGAACCCCACCTGGAATTACCAGGTGCCAGTTGGACATAATTTGATATGTATCACAGCCGGGACAGCTCATTTAATCCGACTAATAAATAGGCCATGTTAGGATTAAAGTACTCTAGCCAGTTAGCCTGATTTGATCTGATTTGATGAAACAAACTCTTTTTGGAAAAAACTAAATAACTCGTATAATAAATAAACAATAATATAAAGTTACTATTTAATCACAAACACAATTGTTTTCTGGTAGTTAAAGTGTTAGACAAATGTGACATAATTTGATATGGATCACAGCCGGGACAGCTCATTTAATCCGACTAATAAAAAGGTCATGTTAGGATTAAAGTACTCTATCCAGTTAGCCTGATTTGATCTAATTTGAGAAGAAAAAACTCTTTTCAGAAAAATAACTAACTCATAGAATAAATAAATAATAAAATAAAGTTACTATTTAATCAGAAACACAATTGTTTTGTGGTAGTTAAAGTGTTAGACAAATGTGCTAAACTTTGCAGGTGGCATGGGTTCAATTCCCTCACTTGTTTTAAGAGACCACATATAGTTACCTGATATATTGGTAATCGGGTAAAATGGATTGTATATGCATAAGCTGAATGTTGAACTTGTCGAATGTGGGTCTATGTCCTTGGTTTGATAAACTAATGGGTGAAGTATTTGACATACACAAGTTAACCTGAAGTGATTCCAACCTGTACCCGTTACTAGACCCAATTGCCACATTCAGGTATTACCTTACATGTTCCTGCCTCCCTTCTACTTAACTAGGTATAATTTATGTACTACAGATATAACTCCAATTATTCCCATCCATCCAAATGAAAAAAGAGAAAAGAATTGTTAAGCCCTTGGGAAACATTTTTCAAATTTTCTTATAGAAGTATTTTATCTGCTCTCACTATATGTTAACCTTTTCCTTAGTTCTGCTAATACTTGCTTAAGTTTCAATATAAAACATAATTGAACATAAAGACACATCTCCATTTGCTTCTTCTGATAAATATATCAAAACAAGTAGATGGTCAGCATGTATCAGTCAGAAATATATATACCTTTTCCCAGTCTGTTTTTCAAATTATCATGAACATATTTCATTTAGAAGCGGTATTTTAATGTGTACATTTTATTTGCCATTTTTCAGACCAGACCTTTTTAAAATGTCCATTTTCAAAGTTTCTGTAATATGAGTACTTGATGTTCCTTCTTTTTTGGTTGTTGTATCAGGTCTTGTTAACTAGAATCTGTGCACATTTATTTAGCTTTTATTTCTAGTTTGAACTCCTATGAGGGATTTAGGTGAATAATATATAGATACCAAATGGGACGCTGAAGGATTCATGCTGTTTTTTAATTGATCAACATTGTTTAGGATTTTATTTGATGTCTGAGCTTGACATAAAATGGGATGTAATCTAGGTGGTAAATGGCAATTGGCAGATAAGAAGTAGGATGCCGACTTAAAATTAAATAATTATCCTCAAGTAAACAGAAAGGAGTATCCTTGAATAGCTGTCCCAAAGTTTCTGTCACCGAATATTGTTAAACATATAATGGTCATCAATCATTTGAAAGCATCCTTGTGGACTGTTAACATTGATTGACTTTGTTGGCTTTTTAATGGATAAACTATCAGATCCTAGTTTATGAGTGTATTGCCTTTACTGACTCCATGTCCTGATAAATCGGTTGATCTTGAATGTCTCTGGATCATTGTGCTTTGTCGGCTTCTGACCGAGTTTAAGTTTAAGATTTGAATCATGAGTGCAGTCAGGTTGTTTAGAGAAAAACAAGATTATGAAGTAATATGGATCAGAGAGTTATCAGTGGATAAAACCGTTTCTTTTGGTGCTCTAGTGGACCCTTATCAATCTTTATTGCAAAGTAAAAATTGCAAGCAAATCTATCTTAAAGAGTTCCAGTTTGAATTAAAGATTTTTTTAAACTTAGACGGTCAAAATTAATGAGTAAATGTTCCATATTTAAAGTTCAATAAGAAATCTATTTGCAGTATTTTTTAAGAAGTTATTTTGTGTTTACAAAAAGTAATTTGGCGTCTATTTTTCGTTATTCACTAATGTTTTGTGTTTATGCTGAATTGTTTTATTGTTTAGGAGATTGATGATGACATTTCTTTTATCTTGTCTCCTATCCTGGTCTATGTTTTTCCATTTCATGAATTTTGGAGCAGGATAGGAGGAGTATAGAGAGTCGTTTTTTTGGGGGAACGCTTTTGGGTGTTGCTGCTACAAATGCACTTGAACTTGGCATTGATGTTGGACATATTGATGCGACATTGCATCTTGGTTTTCCTGGTAGTGTTGCAAGGTATGAAACTCAATCTTTCGCCATAGTGTTTTTGTTTTCTTATTTTTCTTGTAGATCATGCTTCTTTCTGTGCATAGCCTTTGGCAACAAGCTGGTAGATCTGGAAGAAGAGCAAAGCCGTCATTGGCTATTTATGTTGCATTTGATGGGCCCTTGGATCAGTATTTCATGAAACATCCACATAAGCTCTTCACGAGACCGATTGAACATTGCCAAGTTGATGGTCAAAACCAGAAGGTTACTAGCCATGGGTATTTTGTTTCATACGTTAGTCAAATCACTTACTGTGTTCTTGTATAGACTATACAATCAGTTTGGGTTGAGTTTTGACTTGTTAAACCATGTTTTCTTATTACTGTTACTTTTATCTTTTCTTATTACTGTTACTTTTATCTTCTGTTAATTTTCCTGATATCCTTTAGGTACTTTTTAATGAATAACTATTTTCTGGAAAGATGCAATCCGTCTTGTTTATCTGTTTGCATAAATGGGAAACACAAGAAAGGGAGCACTAAACACAGTCATAAAACGGAAACATTTGTGGACTCATTATAAAATCATGATACGAAATAGTGGTTGTGATACCAAAGTATTTGTAGAATATGCCCAAGCATGTGATATAGTTATACATGCAGATATACAGACGTTATGAGTAAATGTAAAAAGTATTCATGTGCAGATGAAGTTCAGGTTTCTACCTGGAAATTTAACTTTATAACTCTGTGCTGTCTGTAGGTTCTAGAACAACATATTGTCTGTGCTGCTGTGGAACTTCCATTGTGTACACAATATGATGAGAAGTATTTTGGCGCTGCCCTGCATGGTGCAATTATGGACCTCAAGAGTAAAGGATACTTAAGTTCTGATCGGAATGAAACTTCTTCCATCAAAATGTGGAATTATATTGGACCCGAGGTAATTTATGTCCAACTGGGAAATTTTGCCCTGGCATTTAAGAGTCTTGCTAATATAAGGTGATCATTTGTTTCTCACTTAATGATGTCTGCTCATTTTCTAGAATAAGCCTTCGATGGCTGTTAGTTTACGAGCAATAGAAACTGAGAAATTCAAAGTGATAGACCTGTTAAGTAAAGAAGTCCTAGAAGAAATTGAGGAAAGCAAGGCCTTCTTTCAGGTAATATTTACTTGTACAAGAAAACTAATTACTTTCACTGATGCTTTGCATTTAACTAATAGATTTCATACTTAGATTTCTTATACGGAGTTTGAATTCCCTCTTCTCTTTGCTTCCTAGTTGACTGGATGTTTACTGCATCTTTGCATTTGTTTTGTTGGTTTGAGCTATCTACTCCTATTTTGGTCAAAGTCTTAGCTAAAATTTGAGATTTAAAGATGTCATTGTTGCAACAGATAAAAGCATGCAACAGTTCTTAATCAGCTAATCGTGACCCTTGCACAGGCTCATAACTTCACATGAAACAGAATGGTGAAACACGGAGATTTCCATAATTCTGTTAGCTTTCAGATTTCTTCCTCGTCGGCGCCAAACCCCAACCAACCTACAATTATCCAAACGCCCAAACGCACTAATCACAGTAAAATATCCCACTAGCACAGGCACCCTTTCATACCACAAGAAAACTACCAGGTATATTGGTACCCGTTGAATGCTATTAAAGAATCTTTCTAACTTTGTTCTTTATCATTATCATCCAGATATGGATAATTTAAGTGGACCTAGCAGGGATACAACAAATACAAGAAAAAGCCTTCTCCTAAATCAGCTACGTAAATCTTATTCTTCCATTCAAATTTATTAAGAGTTCTCTTTCACTGTTAATCATTGTCATATACTTCTTAAATGCTTCCAACCAAGTTCTCCTAGGAGTCCTTTGTGTTATTAACTATAATTTTAACACATTCTCCAAACGGGTGCATTTAGTTGCTTCATTGCATATCGCCAAACTATGTCAATCGATTCTTTCATTTTATCCTCAAAAGAGTAGGCCTCTAACTTCCTATGAATGCACACATTTATCATCCTAGCTTTTAGTGTATATCCACACGTCCATCGTAGTGAGCTTATAGTGTACGTCCACGCGTCCATCGTTGCATTCTCGTTACTGCTACACTCCTTTTTGCACATTTTGTTGCTTAATTACCTACATTTTAATTCATAAAGCATTGTTGGTCTTATAGTAATCCTATAGGATTTTCCTTTCAGTTTCATAGATATTCTGTGATCGCATAGGACTCCAGAAGCATTTCTCCACTTTTATTGTTCTGATTTAATTCTGTGAACTACATCATCCTCAATTTCATCATTGTTATGAATGTGTAATCCTAATCATCCAAAGTGATTACTCTTTGGTATTTGTTGGCTGCTAATATACACTGTCTGCTTTTTCGTGTTTATTTTCTATTCTAAATATTTTAGAATCAAGAGTTTCTCTCCATTTTCTACTTTAAATCTATCTCTTCTAGCTTTATTAGCTAATACTATATCGTAAACTAATCAACAAATAGCATAGCACTGGTCATCACTGCCTTGAATATATCTAGTAAGTTTTAACTAATGGAAAATAGATAAGGGATCTTAAAGATGATCCTTGGTCAAATTTATGGTAATAGGATGTTTTTGTTCTCTCTTCCGATTGTCCTAATTCTAGTAGTTACTCTTATCATACATTTCTCTAATAAAATCAATATACATGTTTGATACTTGTTTTTCTAAGATCCATGTGTTATCGCATAAGATAGGAATATCTTCCTATCCTACGACTTTCAACTTTTATTTTCTTTAAAACATACGTAACCGTACTAGTCCTATTTTTTTCAATAATATTTATAGTTCCTACCATGTAATGTTGTTCGATTCTATCTCATGTTCTCTTATTTGATTATCACTAAACAATTCATGGAAGATAACTCTATCTACCTAAAATATTTGAGGGACACCCTAGCAAATCACCATTGTCTACTTATCATTGCATTGGCATCTATATGACGCGTTGTGGTGGGAAAGACCCAACAAAAATGGGATTGACTCAACAAGAGTTCTTTAGGTTTCATATTCATGAAGATCTTACTAGGCTTTATATTAGTTGTCAATTACCTAACATAACATTCTTCCTTTGTCCTGGCTTGAGACAAATACAACAACAATAACAACAACAAAGCCTCTATCCCAAGTGTTTAGGGTCGGCAACATGAATCCCATACTTTCATTTTGTTCTATTATGGGTCATCTTCTCTGTTAAGCTAACCATAATCATATCTTTCTTAATTACCTCCAACCAAGTCCTTCTAGGTCTATCTCTAGATCTCTTTGCTCCATTAACTATAATATTATAACTATAATATTATCACTTCTCCTAACCGGTGCACTAAGGGGGTGTTATTCGTTCCGGATTGTTGATTTGGACTCGGACAATTGTTCATGAATCTGACATTCTTTGATTAGGATCTGGACTCGGATTTTATGATTAGAGCCCCAGACTCTTAGATTGGATTTTGATTTTTGTGAGTAGAATTCTTGAACTTTTGATTTGGATTCTTGAACTTTTGCTTTGGATTCATAAACTGAGGGTCGGATTTTTGGACTAAAATTTAGATTTGTGGATTATTTACATTAGAAGTTTCAAATTAAATTATTATATTGAATAGTAATCATTAACAAAAAATATTAATTTGAAAAATCACTCTAATTTCGATTAGGATGATGACAATGAAACTAAATACATCGTGTAATTCATTTAAGCAGTTCAAGCGAAATGTATGTAATATAGTATTAAATATTTGAAATATTTGTATATTTAAGAAATGTTAAATAATGAACATATCTAAGTTAATATTAAATATTAAATATATTAAGTATTTCATTTTAAATGAATTAAGTTAATTTGATCAAAAATATTTTAAAATTAAATACATTTAATGTTAGTATAGAAATATGGAATATTGTAAAATTAAATATATTTAATTTGAAATATATTTAATATTTAAATAAGTAAAGAGGAGGAGAGAGAAATCCATAGTAACATCGAATCCATCAATTTTAACTTGGACTTTCTATTAAAAATTTTTCATTAAAAACTATAGAGTTGGAATGGAGTGTGGATTTTGAAATCCTAGTCCTAGTAACAATCCTAGACAACCAATAACATCTTAAATTCAAATCCAAATCCTAGTCTTAAACCAATAACACGTTAAATTCAAATTCAAATCCTAGTCCTAAACCAACGACACATTAAATTCAAATCCGAATCCTAGTCCTAAACCAATAACACCTTAAATTTAACTCCAAATTTTAGTCCGAAACGAATAACAACCTAAATTGAAATTCAATAAAAAGTCCGAGTCCAAGTCAACAATCCTCAACCAATAACCCCCACAAGAGGTCTACGTTGTACATGGCAATACCACATTAATTGATTCTCTCTCATTTTATCCTCTATATGAGCAACCTTTAATTTACTACGGATGCACTCATTTCTTATCCTATCTTTAGTGTATATCTACAAGACCATCTCAACATTCTTATTTCTGCTACACATTTTTTGCACATATTATTTTTTAATTGCCCAACATTATGATCCATAAAGCATTGTTAGTCTTATAACTGTCCTACAAAATTTTCCTTAAGTCTAACAGGTATTCTATAGTCATACAAGACTCCCGAAGCACTCCTTTATTTTAACCATCCCGATTTGATTCGACTGACAACATCAACCTCAATCTCACCATCATGCCGAATGATTGATACTAAATAGCGAAATTGATTGCTTTTAGATATTTCTTGGCTATCAATATGTACTATAGGCTCTTTTCTCATTCTAGTTTTACTAAAAATACATTCCATGTATTATGTTTTTGTTCTACTAATTCTAAAACTTTTAGTTTCGGTGCTTGTATTTATTTTTCTACTTTAGAAATTATATCCGTTCTAGTCTTGTCAACTAATACTATATCATCGATAAATAACATACATCATGACACTTCATCCTGAATATGTCTAGTAAGCTGGTCCATAAATAAATCAAAAAGATAAAGGCTTAAGGTGACTCTTGATGTAAACCTATGGTTATAGGAAATGACTTAGTCTCTCCTTCATTAGTTTTATTTTAGTTGTTACTCTATCATACATATCTTTAATCACATCAATATATATATTAGATCGTGTTTCTTTTCAAAACCCACCACATTACCTCTCTAGACACTTATCATAAATTTTTCTAGGTTAATGAAAATCATATGTAGATCCTTTCTTTTTTCTGTATATTTCTCCATCACCCGTCTCAAAATATGTATAGGTTCCATAGTTGACATCCCGGGCATAAAACCTCAGATATACTTATCTCTTTTCTTAGTATTTGCTCAATTGCCTTCTCCCAAAGTTTCATAGTATAACTCATGAGTTTAATATCACGATAGTTTGAACAACTTTGTATATCTCATTTATTCTTATATATTGGTATCAACGTACTAATCCTCCACTTATCGGCCATTCCGTCTTAATAATCTTATTAAATAATTTGGTCAATGATCCTAATCCTATATCTTCAAGACATTTTCAAACTTCAATAGGGATATTGTCCTACGGCTCTTTTACTTTTCATTTTCTTTAGAGCATCTTTGACCTTACTGATCCTAATTTTCCGTCAATATCTATAGTTTCTATCATTCACTATATGGTCAAATTCTCTATCTTGCTCACCTATTTGGCTATCATTAAATAATTTATGAAAGTAGCTCCTCCACCTCTCTTTTATTTCCTTGTCGGTTACTAGAACTCTTTGATCTTCACTCTTAATACACCTAATATTACCCAAGTCCCTACTTTTCCTTTCTCTCATCTTAGCAAGCTTATATATGTCTTTTTCTCCCTCCTTAAATTCTAACTTCTTATAGAAATTTTCATAAGCCTTATATTTAATCTCACTAACCGCTCTTTTTGCTTCTTTCTTTACTAACTTATATTTCTCAAAGTTTTTCTTGCTCCTACATTTTTGCCAATTTTTATATAATATTTTCTTCTCCCTAATCGATTTTTGCACTTCTTCATTCCACCACCAACTCTCCTTACTATCTAACCTACAACCCTTAGATTCTTATAGAATATCCTTAGGCACCTTCTTAACATAAGAGGACATAGTATTCCACATAATGTTAGTCTCATTATCTATATTCCATATATATTCTTTCATCACCCTATCTTTAAAAGTATTAAGTTCTCTTCTTTTAAGTTTCACCTTTTAGTTCTTAATCTTTTTTCATATTAGTTTTCCTACTCCACTTTTTAATAGAAAAGTCTAATACCATCAACCTATGTTGTGTAGTTAAACTCTCTCTGGGTATAATTTTACAATCTTTGCATGTTAACCCATCCACCCTTCTAGTAAGAAAAAAGTCTATTTGACTACTATTAGATTCACTTTTAAAGGTTATTAAGTGTTCATCCCTTTTTTTAAATTATGTTTTTGCTATTATCAAATCACACGATGTTGCAAACTCCAAAATTAATTCTCCCATGTCGTTCTTAATTCCATACTCAAACCCTCCATGTATCCTCTCATATCCATTATTATCCTTGTCAACATGCCTATTAAGGTCTCCCCCTTATAAACAATTTCTCTTCTAATAGAATTTCTTGAATCAATTCATCTAAGTTTTTCCAAAAATCCCATTTAGTATTCTCGGGCAACCCTACTTGTGGAGCGTAAGCACTAATAATATTAATAACCTCTACTCCCAAAATTTTTATTAGTATTATTCTATCTCCTACTCTTTTTACATCTATAACACTATCTTTTATTATGTTATCTATAAGTACTCCCACTCTCTTTCTATTCTTTTCTGTTTCCATGTACCAAAGTTTATATCCCGTCTTTTCAATTTCTCTAGATTTTTTCACCTATCCATTTAGTTTCCTATAAACAAATTATACTAATATTTCTTCTAAGAATGATATCTACTAATTCCATTGTCTTTCCGGTGAGTGTACCTATATTCCAAGTAGCTAACCTAATTTTATTCTCTTGTAAAAGTCTCCTGTCATGCCCTCTCTTATGACGCTCTAGTCTATGCCTGGCAACCTATTATAGGATTGTAATGTCCTAGAACACCCTTGCTTATTTGTCATCACACCGGGGTGACATTGCTGTAACGCGTCTCTTCTGTGGAACGCCCTAGCAAACCACCATTGCTTACTTATCATTGCATCGGGGTGGCATCGATACAACGTATCACGGTGGGGACACCCCAACGAATATTCTATATGATTCATGTCATGTGGATCCAACTATATTTTACGCTAGCTGTCGTCAATGTTTTAAATATCGGCCAATAAACCGATATTATCGGCGATTTATCAGTTTTGGGGGCCTTCCGCTATGATAAGTTCGATTCTAAATCGGTTATCGTTTTTAGATGTTTATCGCCGATAATACGGCGATAAAGTGAGTTATCGGCTGATATTGTCGGCCCAAAAATCGGAATTATCGGCCTTTGGTTTGAGTTTGATTTCGGGCAACGGGCACCTATGCAATGCACTTTAAACCCAATCTGACCCGAATTTCTACCATTGGTTAGTGATCCTAAACATAATTATTTATATTTTGGTATGTTTATATTTTATTAAGTATGGTTAGATTACATTTTAGAATATTATATTATGTATTTCACCATCCGGTAATGTCACTTTGATAAATACTACTTATCCCTAATATATCCCCGATATCCGCTATCCGATATGGATTTTGACCGTCCAATAAATCCTCGATAACCGATATTTAAAATCTTGGCTGTCGGCTACCTAACGCAACCCTCCTCCTTAAAGCACCTAGTAAGGATATGGCTCAAATTTTAGAAGCTCCCTATAAGTGTTATCTTGATATTCAAGAATTTGTCAACCTAAAAATATTATCAGTACCAAGTTCTTGTGATGAGCCATAAAAGACTTAGTAAAAGACACAATTGACAAGTAGGTAGATCTACATTTATGCTCATAGTCAGTTTTCTAAAGGTAAAATACTAGATTAGTCTATAAAGTGACACTCATTTTTCAATAAGACATAAAAACTGACGTCTGTTCTAAAAATTGACACACTTAACTAATAAGATCTACTCTGGTGGCTTGAGTTTTGATTTGAGCAGGAAAATTAAGGGTTTCTGCATCTATATCCTTCAAATCTTTAACACTTATAAATTTGCCCTTCAAAATTCAAATATTTGCAAAAAAACTCAACTCTCTCTCTCTCTCTCCCCATCATCTCTTCCCTCCTTTCCTCTCCTCCCCTCTCCCACCCCGTCTCCCCTTTCCTCCTCCCCAAGATCCTCACCCTCGCCTCCTTTGCTTCCTTCTCTAACCTTACCCCACTTCTCAATCTCACTCTCCTCCTCCCCCTTCCTCTCTTTGCTCTTTCCCCTCAAACCTTTACCAAAAGCAGAGGAGGGAGAGGAGAGAAGGGAGGAGGAAAGTTAGGGGAGTAAGAAGAGAGAGGTTGAGAAGATGGGTAATGTAAGTGAGGGGAGAGGGAGGGATGGGTTTTTTGCATAATTTGGGGGGCAAATATGTAAGTGTGGAAGACTTGAGGGGTATAAATGCAAAAATCCTTAAATTTGCCAGTCAAATCAAATTTCCGTTGACCGGAGGAGACCTTATTGATTAAGTGTGTCAACTTTTAGGTCTTATTGTCGCCAGAGTCAATTTTTATGCTTTATTGGAAAATGAGTGTCACTTTATAAGCTAATTTGGTATTTTAGCCGTTTTCTAAATGTCAGATTTCAAGATCGTGTTGGTCGAAAACCATTCAACAGATACGATGGATATCAGTTATATGTTGAAAATTTTTAGTAAATTTAGGAGTATCATATTGGTCAGTGTAAATACATGTCTTAGATGTCTCAAAATGAATTTATATATACATAAATGAAAATTTATGTAGATAAGATATTTTTAGGGGACAGGCGGCCTGAGGGAGATACAACAAAGTGGAGTGGAGGAGGAAGAGCGATAAAAAAGAGGAGCTCAACGATACTAACATGCACCTGAGGATATATAGAACTACAAGCAGTCAAGGGTGGAGAGAATCTCGACTCGAGAGAAAATCATAGCGTGTAATTCAGCTCAAATTCTCCTATTTCGAGTCTATCAAAATGTGTTCGTATTTGGTCAATTGATCCCTAAACCTAAACCCAACCTGTAAAGCAAAGGTTTTTTTTATGATATCTATCGCATAAAAGGTTTGCAAATTGAAATAAGTCCTATGCAAGGTTTAGAATGTCGGATGTCGGGAAAATATCAGATGACCAAAATCCATATTAGATTGCGGGTTTTAGGAAAATATCGGAGATATATAGTAAATTTCGGCGTGACAGATCAGATAATGTCCATATATAATAGGGTAAATTGCACTTAAATACCATATAGTTTCCCACTTTTTGCACTTTAAATACCACAAGTTGTATTTTGGTGCGGAAAAATACTATGAAGTTTCTAAAATTTGCATGTTACTACCGTCGATCACGTAAAAGTTAAAAATTTACCTAATTGTTTATATGTGATAATGACTAATCTTAGAGCTTTCTAATTGCCTCCTCATCCTTCTCTCTCTTTACAACCCTACCCACCGAGCAACAATGGCAGCCACCCTCCATCCCATTCCCCAATATAGCACCCAATTCTCCGTCATCCACCATGCAACCCATCATCTCCCAATCCAACCCCTACCTACACCTTATCCCTCTTCACTCAGTCTCTCTACCCAACCTCCCTAATTCTGTCTCCCTAAGCCCCATGCAATAATAGCTGAGATATATAGTAAATTTCTACGTGACAGATCGATAATGTCCATATATAATAGGGTAAATTGCACTTAAATACCATATAGTTTCCACTTTTGCACTTTAAATACCACAAGTTGTATTTTGGTGCGGAAAAATACTATGAAGTTTCTAAAATTTGCATGTTACTACCGTCGATCACGCAAAAGTTAAAAAATTTACCTAATTGTTTATATGTGATACGTACTAATCTTAGAGCTTTCTAACCATTAATATATGTTAAATTTTTCATTAGAAATATCACAACTCTATTTTAAAGTTGAATTAAGATAAGTTTGAAATAGTGTTTGATTTAATAGCAAATTTAACAAATATTATTAGTTAAAAGCTCTAAAATTAGCATGTAAGTATCATAGAGAAACATTCGGGTGAAAATTTCCACGATTGCATGATTGATGGTAGTAATATGCAAATTTTAGAAACTTTATGGTATTTTTTTGCACCAAAATGCAACTTGTTGTATTTAAGTGCAACAAGTGGGAAACTATATGGTATTTAAATGCAATTTACTATATATAATATAATACACTAATTTGTAATCTAAACATACTTAATGAAATCTAAGCATTAAAAATGTAAATAATATATGTTAGGACCACTAACCAATCTTTTAAAACAAGTAAAAGTCCAGATCGAAATTGCAACATTTTGAGGCCAAAATGTCACTTGATATATCGGCAAAATCATGATGTCCCCTAAAAATTGCCAAAAGATATATATTGTTTTGCAATAGGCCATATAAAAAGATGCATAGGTCAACATATCAACTGATATATCGGCCATGTTGGGGTTATATTGTCCAAAAATTGCCAAAAAAAAGCGATAGAGAATATTGACACCACATCGTTTTAAAACAATGGTCCTCTAAAAAAGGTATTATAAAAGAAATCTCCCAAATCCTTTAAGTTAACACCAAAATGTTATCGTTAGTGTTTTTTGTTGGAATTTAACACATGTCGGATTAACTATCCAATACCAATAATATTAGTGTTACCTAAGTTGGCTCTCTCTCTCTCTCTAATTGCCTCCTCATCCTTCTCTCTCTTTACAACCCTACCCACCGAGCAACAATGGCAGCCACCCTCCATCCCATTCCCCAATATAGCACCCAATTCTCCGTCATCCACCATGCAACCCATCATCTCCCAATCCAACCCCTACCTACACCTTATCCCTCTTCACTCAGTCTCTCTACCCAACCTCCCCTAATTCTGTCTCCCCTCGCCCCATGCAATAATAGCTGAGAATAAATGAAGAGGTTAAGGGTATCATGGAAATAACAAACGGACCACTCTAAAAAATTTGGTTAAAACAATTGGGAAGTTATTTTTTATTATTGTCTTTTGAGGATCTATTTCACATTGTGCATCTTTTGGGGACCTATACTAGAAAAACCTTTAAAACAAATATTAACTCATAACCCAATATAACACTTTTTCAGCTGATTTTTTTAATGTCAAAATGCTGCTATGTAGAGAAAATCCGAGGATCTAGGGAGGATCTCGATACATCACTGATATTCTTCATAAAACCTTAAAAGATACATCTTTCTCATTGTAGCAAGCTCTGTGAAACAACATTTCCGCCTATATATATCGGACATCTGAGCCGTTTTTTAAACATTGCTCATGATTTATGCCTTTGTCCTCAAAAGAGCAATCCTCAAATTTCTTACAGTCTGCTTAGGTGACAAGGTAAGATTATACAACTTTGTTAAGTGCTTTGCATCCACCTTTGAGGCATAGTGGAAGACAAATAGAGGTAAAGTACATTCCCTTGGTGTTTTGGCTATTACAATTATGTTGGCTACCCACTTTTGGGGTCTAGAAATATTGACAGTATTCATTATAATCTAATTTGGCAGCTAATATCCCTTAATAATTTCATTTATAAGAAAATTATGAGAGAATTCCACCTATATTGTACATAATATTCCAGAAAGCGCTAGGCGTCTAGGCGCCAGACCAGCTGCCTAGGCGAGCACTTAAGCTCCATGATTGTGTTTTTAGCATCAAAAGAGGAATGATTCTCTTCAAAGATTGAAAATCCAATCATCGCCGCTCACATAAGATGAACTTGGATACGGAGTTTTGATCTGATTTATTTGACTTGGCCCATTATCTTCATCTGTTGCTACCCCCAAGCGAGCCATATACCCTTTTATCATGGTTCCTAAGGGCAAGAGCGTAATCTAGTTTCTTTAAAGGTTTTCTAATATGACCTATATGAGTTGCAGTGCTTGTAAGCGGCCCATACTCTCTTAGGCGCTCCCAAGACCTAGGTGGGTGGCCTAAGTACCGCTTAGGACTAGACAAGCACCCAGACCGCTTTTTAAAATAATGGTAGTGGTAGTACATATCCAAAGTCTTGGAATTTCCCACTTCAACATAGCATCTGAAATGATTGCTAAATGTGTGGACATAACTAGGAAATAATAGAAAATCAATTGAGAGGACTAGCCCAATTGATCACTTTTATTTGGAAATATACTGTTGTCAATGGATTTCCAATAATAACAAAATTGGAGCGTTTTCTGTTTAGTCTGCCCTTTATACTACATGATCATCTCTCTCTCTCTCTCTCTCTCTCTCTCTCTCTCTCTCTGTCTTTTTTTTTAAAGGAATCAATCATGTCCGTTTTGAACATATGTATTTGGCCATTTTGTTGAGATTTATGGTAAATCTTACAGGACATGACAATTGTGTTACGAACCCAACTCTTGTCCTCCCTCTTTGTATGTGCATGTGCACGCACGCATGCCAGCGCGTGTTGCACATGCGTGATCTGTATGGAGAACATGGATGGGGAAAGGAAAATGTGATCTTTGTTTACATTAATGTAGAATTTGAGTAAGATAGGGTGGATTCATTGTTCCGCCCTTCCCTTTTTCTTGGAGGAAGAGGGGAGGAGGTAGGACTGGTGTATATTAATGTGAAGTAGCAGTAGCTAAGCTTTTCCTGGTACTTGCAAGTAACCCATCTCATCATTTTTGCACGTCGTGATTTGCATCCATCATTCAGATAGTATTTAGTGATTTTTTCATTCAATTTATTCGAGAATTTTTGTTTCTAAAAGTAAAATTTCTCATAATTTGAACTATTCCTTTTACGCAGTTGCTGCAATCTACCACATTGGAACTAGAAATGCAACCTATTAGAGAAATCACTTTCACGAGTTTATTCTCTTTTGCAGCCAAAAGCATACCCCAGTCTTAACCTAGGACCTCCCATTACCCAACTCTTCACTTTACTAGTGATCCAAGCCTCACTTTCACAAATATATTTTAAAAGATATACTTAATTCAAATGCCTATATAGTATTGAAGAACTTATATGAGATGGTATAAGTATGTATGAGATAGTATAAGCTTGAATTTCACAAACATTTGAAAGAAGACTTATCTGTACTTCCTCTCATAAAAGTTTCATGAAAGTTTAAATTAGTTTTAGTAGCTTTTACAAAGGATAAAGTTAGTTCAATTTTGATTATAATGAAACTCATGTTGTTACAATTGTATGTAGCTTGTGGTGCTATATAAGCCCGTTATATGACTCCACTTCCTTGTGATCTGTTTTTTGCTCATTAGATTTCAACCCTCTAGGCCATTTGTTCTTGGTCTGGAAGTAACATTACATAGTCTTGGAGAAAGCTTGGTGCATCAAAATATTTGCTTTATGTGGAGTTTGTCTCCATTCAGGTATATGAAGGTGCCGTTTACATGCATCAAGGCTTCACCTATCTTGTGAAAACATTAAATTTATTAGAAAAGACTGCTTACTGCCAGAAGGCAGACTTGAAGTACTACACGAAGACACGGGATTACACAGACATTCAGGTCTTTGGCAGCGAACTTGTAGGTTCACTTTCTTACAAATTCATTCTTTTTCTGTATTAATTATATATGTTTGCATGACCTTCTGTTTAGTCCTAAGCTGATGATCAAGCATGTAGAACACTTTTGCTTCTTCCTCTTGCACAGGCCTATCCTCCAGTAAAGGGATCTGAATTCGAATATTCCAGAACAACTGCTCAAGTACACTCTTGCAATGTGACAACAACATGGTTTGGTTTTCATCGCATTTGGAAATCAAGTAACCAGATATATGACACAGTTGATCTTTATCTTCCTGTGTTCTCATATGAATCTCAGGTATGTAATTTTTAGTTATTTATTATTTCACTTTATTGGAGCTTTTCCTAGAACAATATTTTCATGCCTTTGTTCTGTAATATCTTTCTATCTATTGTGGAAACAGGCAGCCTGGATTCGAGTTCCTCAGTCAATAAGAGAAGCTGTTGAATTAGAAGGGTTGTCATTCCGTGCAGGCAAGCATGCAGCTTCACATGCTTTTCTTAATGTTGTTCCCCTGTAAGTTCAGACAGATCAACCAGTTACTTTGTCATCTTGAGTTTTATCCCTAGGTAGGTGTAGCATCTTACGTACAAGGTTGAGTAACTCACCGCCTTCCTATTTAATTGATGAAGGTGCAAAAAAAGACACCACAGATATGCATGAATTCACATTTAGTTTTGCTTATTTGTGCACTTGGTTATCTTTCATTTCAGTAGGTAATATTTGTTGGCTTACTTGGCTATTGAGATACGCCCTTATTAGCCACCACATAAGCTGTTGTTGGGAAAATTAGCGTACTTAATGCAAACTGTATTTCTTGTTCAGGTATATGATGTGTAATTCTTCTGACCTGAGCACTGAGTGTGCAAATCCTCATGAAACCCGTAGTATCCCTGAAAGATTGTTGTTGTATGATAAGCATCCTGGAGGCATTGGCATTACAACACAGGTACATACCATAGATCTTGATTACTAATTTTACCATCATTACTTTGGTGTAACAGCAATTGTGGGGTCTGACCTGTGGTTTACCACGAGAAGTCAGTATGTGAAATCTGTTGCAGTTTGTATCCTGATTGGATAGAAAAGATAACCGTTTCAATCAGAAACTGAGATAATATTTCAATCAAAATAAAAAATGAAATTAAAAATTGGTGTGTTTCAAGCCATTGGTATTCAGAGGGAGGATTGTCAACTGTCATCATCATATATGTTTGTATTTCTCATAAATGTATATCCAATTTTTGGTAAGTTGAATTATAGAAAATTGGCCTTGTAACTTTTACTCCCTGACATGCCAATTATTACCCATAATGAATATGTTGGATTTTGGCAACAGATCCAGCTGCTCTTCAGGGAACTTCTCACTGCAGCCTTGGAACTTGTCTCAGCATGCAGTTGCTTGAGTGCTGCTGGTTGTCCAAACTGTGTACAGGTAAGTCACAATTAACTTTGTCGTAATGTAATTTCTCATGGCAGATATTGTGAGGTCTCAGGGTCTTGTTCTGCAGGCATTTTCATGTAGTGAATACAATGAAATCCTTGACAAGAAAGCTGCAGTTATAATCCTCAAGGTATCTGCCTTTTGATTTATACTTTTATATTAAATTGTGTTTATCCCAACCAAAAATTGCATACTAACTTAAGAAGAATATACGTGTAGGGTGTAATTGAATCTGAAGAAGCCTACTTCAAAAGTAGGAGGGAGTTTCCAGAAAGGTGCGAGCGTAGTTGAAGCCCATATTGTGAAAGCTGGAAAAGTTCTCTGAAATATCCCGCCATTATTTATCGCTAATTCAATGGCTTGGTTTGGTAGGACGTTTGAGGAAGTGATGTGAGGGGAGGGAAGGTGCGATGAGGTGGAGGGATGGACATCCATGTTATTGAAGAAATATAAAGAGGATTTAAGAACAATTTTATTGATTGATTCATGTGCAAATGATGGGTTTTTATACATCAAAGAAATCTATACAAGGTAAGCTAATTGTATCCCTAAGAATCTTTAATCACATCAATTACACATTCTTTGTTTTTTGCCATATTAGTTTGGTCAATTATCAATAACCCATAAGTAGCTTGTGTCTGCATAATCATGGAGATAATTAAGGGATGAGAATATTCTTAGCATATCTCCAATACTCCCCCTCAAACTGGAGCATAGGGATTAGCAAAGCTCAGCTTGTCCTGTAAAGAGTGGAATAATTTTGGTGGTAATGCTTTCGTGAAAATATCGGCTAACTGAGAACTAGAGGGAATATGAGAAAGAGACACCACCTTCTTACGGACCTCATCACGTACAAAGTAGCAGTCAACTTTAATGTGTTTTGCTCGCTCATGAAACACTAGATTATTTAAGATGTGAATTGCTGCTTGATTATCACAATGCACTGGAATAGTTGAAGAGACATGAAATCCCAAATGAGAATGAAGATATTGAAGCCATAAAATCTCCGATACCAAGAGAGAAATGGAGTGATATTAAGCCTCAGCACTTGAATGAGCAACTACGGCTTGCTTCTTGCTTTTCCAATATATAAGATTACCATCGAAAAAGGCATGGTAACTAGTGGTATAACGGCGATCACCTATTGAACCAGCCTAATCAGCATCAGAAATCATCGCAAAGATAGAGAGTGGCCTGAACGAAACAAAAGTCCATGACTTGGAGACTTTTTGAGATACTTTAAGATGTGAAGAATAGCCTCCCAATGAACTGTGGTCGGTGCATGCGTAAACTGATTAACACAACTAACAGCATATGCTATGTCAGGTTGAGTTACAGTCAAGTAAATAAGTTTCCTGACCAGTCGTCAATATCAACCAGGATCAGAAAGTGTGTTTGAGGCAGATGGTGAGAGCTGCAAAGTTGGATCCATGTGTGTATCACTAGGACGACAACCAAGTAGACTTGTCTCCGATGATAAATCTAACACATTTCCGTTGTGAAAGATAAATATCATCCTTCGGTCGTGCAACTTCTATCCCGAGAAAATAACAAAGAGGATCGTAATTCTTTGTCTGAGAAGTCAAGTGTCATTTAACACTGTCAATCCCTGGTGAGTCACTTCCTGTGATAATAATATCATCATCATACACCAATAGAATAACTACACCACAAGAACATTGATATGTAATTAGAGAATGATCAGCCATGTTGTGCTTGAATTCCTGTGAGTAAGACAACTTTACTGAACTTATCAAACCAAGCACGAGGAGATTGCTTAAGACCGTAAATGGTCTTCTTTAAGCAACATACCAACTGCTCCCTCTGATGCTAAAAACCATGAGGTGGCTTCATATAGACAGTTTCTTTAAGGTCGTTCATGAGGAAATGCATTTTTGACATCTAACTGATGAAGAGACCAAGATTGGTTAGATGCCAAAGAGACTAATAGTCGAACTAATGTAAGTTTCGCAACTGGTGAGAAAGTCTCCTCTTAGTCTATTCCATAGTAAAACCCTTGGCTACAAGACGGACCTTCAGACATTTAACTAACCCATCAGGATTATGCTTCACAGTAAAGACCTAACGACATCTTACCATCTTGTAGTCTATTGGATGCTTCACTATTGCTAAGTGTTAGTCTGCTGAAGAGTCTTCAACTCATCTTTCATAGCAATTTGCTAACCAGAATGTTTAAGTGCTTCCTAAACATTTTTAAGTATAGAAATGGAATCTAAAGATGATATAAACGTCTGAAGAGGTGGATTTAGACCATGAGTAGAAACATAAAGAGAAATAGGATACTTGGGACAATGTCGTTTTCCTTTACAAAATGCAATAGGAAGATCATCAAGTGGAGTATTGTTACTAGAAGATGTTGATGGCTCAGAAGTAGACGGATTAAAGTCAGAAGTTGATTATGATGGTGTGATAGCAATATCCTTCTCTTGACTTATTCGATTTGTACCTGTCCTTTCTTTTCCCAAATCCACCAGTGATGACTTATCGGTTGGAAAATCTATCACAGCAATAGGAGTAGATACAGATGGAGGTTGTCGTGCAGGGATATTTTTTTTATAAAAAAGACTGATTTTCAAAAAATGTGACATCAACTGATGTAAAAAGTTGACGATGTGTGGTAGAATAACACAAATATCCTTTTGAAGAGCGAGAATAACGAAGAAAAACACACTTAATTGCACGATGATCAAGTTTGTCCTTACCAAGACCTAGATTTTGCGCTAAGCATGTACATCCAAACACTTTAAGGGGTAGTAGAAATGATTCTTTAATAGGAAATACAAGAGAAGGGAGTCTTATTGTCAAAAACTGGTGTTGGGATTCGATTTATGAGAAAGCATGCAATAAGCACAGCAAATTCTAATAAAACTTAGGCACAGACATCGTAATCATAATAGATCGAGCAACATTTAAGAGATGTTGATTTTCACGTTCAGTGATGCTATTTTGCTGAGGTGTATATGCACAAGAAGTCTTATGGATAATACCCTTTTTTTAAAGAAACTTTGAAAATTATGGCTTAAGTATTCTTTTGCACTATCAAATCGAAAACACTTAATTTTTATTCCAAACTGAGTATGTATTTCTTCATAAAATGGGCGAAAAACATCAAACACCTCAGAGCGATCAGTAAGAAGAAACAAACAAGTTATACGAGAATAGTCATCAATAAAAGTCACAAAATATCAATATTTATTAAAGCTTGAACAATATATTGGTTCCCAAACATTCGAATGAACTAAATCAAAGAGGGCAGCACTACGTATATTGATGCATCCTAGTAGGAAACACAATGGTGTTTTGCTAACTCATAGGACTCAATTAAGTTTTGAAGAAAGATACTCACAACTTGGAACAATATGCCTAACAATAGATAAAGATGGATGTCTTGACTGATGGTGTCATACAGTAGGATCTGTGGAAACCGAAAGTGTAGAATCCGAATTCGAAGAATCCAAGAGATACAAATCACGCTACTCACGACCTCCACCAATCACCTTCTTCGTCTGGATATCCTGGATGACACAATGAGTAGGATAAAAAGTGAGAAAGCAATTAGTGTAAGGACCATACTCCGTTCCGAATTAATTTCGACTATAGATTTTGATCGGATAAGTTTGAACCGTTCGACTTCGTTGAATCCTAAATTTTTGACACGTCACATTCTTTATTCAAGAGGAAGGTCACAATTGTTAGTTTTATCTTTCATTAAATATCAAGTTTTGAGTTTCTCAAGTTGTTTTATTAGTTATCATAATTACTTGGGCTTTAAGAGAGATAATGGGCTTTATGGCATATTAGTTTATTGGGTTGGATTTACTAGAAGGATATCCGTTAACCCAGAGGCCATTTCATGATCCCACATGTAAAAGCATCATTTTCTCTCCTTAAAAAATTAGGGCTGAGATTTTGGAGAGCTTAGAGGCCAAGAGAAGAGAGATCTACACACCAAGGCAAGTGTTTTTGCTCGCTAAATTGGTTATTTCAAAATTTCAATTTATGGATCTTTTAGATCTTGACTTTTTCTATCTTGTCAACTAAGCAAACCTTGATTTTTATTTTTATTTTGATTTACTTTCAAATTCTTGGGTTTTGATCAATGGGAGGATTTCTCGAAGAGATGAATCTCAATCCACAATCTTTTTTAAGGAGGAGAACACATTATTGTAGATAAATAATACAATTGTATGATAGAGTCTTTATTCCATTTTTTTGAGGTATTTTTCGTGTGTTTTTGTGTATTTTGAGATCTCTGCACTCTTATGATGTTTCTGGATTGAAATGAGTAGTTTGAATAAGGGATTGTCCCCATTTTTGGTTTGGATTGTGAGCTCTCGAATTCTAATGGTGGATTGGTGAATATTTGATGCCTTGAAGTGTAAATAGGTGAAATAGTTTCCTTTTGGCAGTACAAAACTTAGGTAGAAGTCAGTTTTTTATTTGGTTTTGAATCGATGGAGTATTTGATCGAAAAAGTTTTGGGAGTTGCGGATTTTAGCACGAGCACATGCGCTCGACATGATGAACGAACGTGCGCAGTGCAATCTTGAGAATAGATTGTTTTATAGTGTTTGAGTGCACGCGCCCAAACAATGAGCACACGCACTCAAGCAGGTTTTTCAAAAATAATTTCTGTTTTGGGTTTTTCTCAGTCTGTTGTCAGAACTTGGTTGATGTGGTATCAGGGTCAGCACACGCGCCCAACCTCCGAGCACACGCGCTCAGTATAAGAGAACATATTCTTTCAATTTTGAGAAATTGATCCGTTTGAGCTTGTTTTTCTTGTTTCTTTTATTTTCTTGCATGGATTATGATATCAATTATGCAATTAAGCGTGTTCTTGCCATATTGAGATATAGTAGATAATAAATTAGTCGCTTGGCTATAGTTCCATGTTTATGTTTGTTTTATGGAATTCATGATATATCCATGTCTAAGTATGCAAGTAAGGCATGTTGTGCTATGTTGCCGCATAGTGTTATTGTTTGTTCTTGCTATATATGTTATGTTATGCATGTTGGCCTAGGTTATACATTGGACTTTTATTTGCTCAGTATATTATCATGAGACTTGGCCCTAGGGGTATGCATGATTAGGCACCATGATATGATATACACATGATCACGATGATTGCCTATGTTTGGATATTGCGTGTGTCCCTCATGATACTAAATCAAGAATGTTCTCTGTTTGAAATCAAGAAAGTTTTTGATTTGGTATACATTGCGATCTTGAGGGGAGGCTCGTGATTCTCCACCATCAAAAACTTGTTCAAGTAGAAAAATATGATAACTGAGAAAGAGAAACCAAGAAAGAGATCAACGCGTGTATCATGTCATGATGACTTGCTTTGGTATTTGACGGCCATGTTTTGTTTACTTTGGAAACCTAGTAGGAGAGGGCACCCATGAGATGAATATTCTCTATAAATTGAGTTATTCGGGCCTAGTGCATAATATATCTATATAACTAAGTAATGAAGATGTTCGTGTGGATTAATTAACGGGAGAGATTTGGACATCTCATAGATAATTTGTGGCTCGGGATTGTGTGAGCGCTAGTGCCAAATGAGTCTAAGCACACAAACCAAATAAAATAAGAATCCAAGTAACTTTCTCAGCGGGTACATCATTTTCCTAAACAAGATTAAGTAAAAACTGTGTAGTTGGATGCACACACTATTTTTGCATCACACTCCAGGAGCTAGGTACACTCTTCTTTATATCTCTATGATGATGATGTTCTGGTTATCTGTTTTTGTTCGTTCTATATTCTAGATTTGAGATGCATGTTCTTCTCATGAAAGCAAGTAAAGTGATATAGTTATATAGTCTTTCTTACGTTTAAACTAGTCATGAATTCATGATACATGTTATATATGCACAAACCACTCTTTCATTTTATCATTTGCTAGATGGTTTTGTGACCGTCCTGGTTTGCACACCAGTGGCGAATTCAGACCTTCCACCCCTACTTTTATAGGCAAATCGGAGTCTAGTCATCTTTAGTAGATGGACTTCCTGTTGACCAGCTTGTCTATCTATTTATTTAATTCTGTTTCAGCTTTCTTGCTACTAAGCTTTATTGTTTATATTCATCTTTTCGATGTTATGTAGTGACTCTGATGTACGTAACTGTTGCAGTTGTTGTTTCAGACCTGTGTGGTCGTGCGAGCTGGTTATTATGTATTTTGAGATGGTGAGATTGATATCAGACTCGTGATATCTTTAATGTTATTCACTATCTGTAGGACTTGTTGATATTTATTGAGTATCTTACTTCTGCTATATATTTGTACTCTATACTTGCTTAGCTGTATATCAGTTTCCTAATATTTACTTTTATGTATGCTTCTGTATTTTGTTCTGAGTATGGTGGATGAGATGTATATATCGATCCTCTTTATAGGCTTAAGTATATACTTTTAGGTGGTGTTTGGCCCGATGGTATATGTTGTCTAGCCTAGTCATGTGCTCATTAGGTAATTTTGGGACTCGGGGGCATGACAATTAGCATGTTTAGTGAGCTTACTAACATATAGTAAACTAGAAGGAAAACTAGAAATACTCAAAACAGACGATAAATGCAAAAGAGTAAGAGAAATATCATCAACACCTTTTATTAGGACAGGTGAACCATCAGCGGTATGAACATGAAAATCAGATAGAGATGTAAATAATAATAATGAAAAAGGCATCATATGATCTGAAGCTTCTGAATCTATAATCCAACTATGACTAGAAGTAAAATAAGCATTACCTGACTGGGCGGTATGTGTGGAAGCTTGAGTGAGCTGTCATATTGCACAACACTTCACAACAGACAAAGCACTAAGATCAGAGGTTGGCATCACGAAAGCTGAAGAGAAGAAATTGGGGAGTCTACTAATGCGGCATTAGCAGATCTATCCTTATGCTGCAAGAACAATCATAGGTGTGGTTGGTCTGGTGACAATGTGCGAAATCTACTGTGGTGCTGACCACCACGATCACGACATCTAAGAGAAGGAGTTCCACATTCTTGAGAGGCTCTCACTTGCTCCGAGCAAGAGACGGAGAAACAGTGGCATTAGTGCTTGAGATATCCACTGTAGATAGTAAGGAACTGGAGCCAGATGAGAGATCACATCGGAAAAAGAGGGACTCAAAATTATAGCAAGAATATGGCTACATACTGAATCCAAATATGACATCACATTACCAAGAGCGAGAAGATATAATAGTCTTACGTTGCTATAGAGTAATAGCAGGATCAAGAGAAATCGGCTGGTATAACTTCCACTCCTCCAAGAATTGACGATGACGGGACATAAATGCAGAAACATCTCCCTCTTGCTTAGTGTTCTGAATCTTCTTCCAAAGATCAAACAAGCATTGCATGTTGTTCGTGGTCGAGTATATGTCTTTAAGTGTGTCCCATATAATCTTAGAGTGTCAAGGAAAACCATAGAGCGAACCACATCGGGTTCCATGCAATGTATCATGTTGATGATCTGATCATCATCTCGCTTCCACTTAGAATAGATTGATTTTGCCCAAACTAAATAGTTTCATGAACCTGATAGATTTTGGCCCAATGGTATAAATTGTCTAGCCTAGTCATGAGCTCATTAGGTAATTTTGGGACTCGGCGGCATGACAATTAGCCTGTTTAGTGAGCTTACTATCATATAGTAAACTAGAAGGAAAACTGGAAATACTCAAAACAGACGATAAATTCAAAAGAGTACGAGAAATATCATCAACACCTTTTACTGGGACAGGTGAACCATCAGCAGTACGAACATGAAAATCAGATAGCGATGTAAATGATGGTAATGAAAAAGGCGTCATATGATCTGAAGCTCCTGAATCTATAATCCAACTATGACTAGAAGTAAAATAAGCATTACCTAACTGGGCGTTATGTGTGGAAGCTTGAGTGAACTGTCATATTGCACGATACTTCACAGCAGACAAAGCACCAAGATCAGAGGTTGGCATCACGGAAGCTAAAGAGAAGAAATCGGGGAGTCTACTAATGCGGCATTAGCAGATCTATCCTTATGCTGCAAGAACAATCATAGGTGTGGTTGGTCTGGTGACAATGTGCAAAATCTACTGTGGTGCCGACCACCACGATCACGACATCTAAGAGAAGGAGTTCCACATCCTTGAGAGGCTCTCACTTGCTCTGATCAAGAGAAGTAGAAAGAGTGGCATTAGTGCTTGAGATATCCACTGTAGATAGTAAGGAAACTGGAGCCAGATGAGAGATCACATCAGAAAAAGAGGGACTCAAAATTATAGCAAGAATATGGCTACATACTGAATCCAAATATGACATCACATTACCAAGAGCGAGAAGATATAATAGTCTTACGTTGCTGTAGAGTAATAGCAGGATCAAGAGAAATCGGCTGGTATAACTTCCACTCCTTCAAGAATTGACGATGACGGGACATAAATGCAGAAACATCTCCCTCTTGCTTAGTGTTGTGAATCTCCTTCCAAAGATCAAACAAGCGTTGCCTGTTTTTCATGGTCGAGTATATGTCTTTAAGAGTGTCCCATATAATCTTAGAGGTGTCAAGGAAAACCATAGCGCGAACCACATCGGGTTCCATGCAATGTATCATGTTGATGATCTGATCATCATCTCGCTTCCACTTAGAATAGATTTATTTTGCCCAAACTAAATAGTTCCATGAACCTAATAGATTTTCAGAAGTGATCCGAAAATTATCCTTCATATCTCCTCCCAAAGACGTAGAAATAGAAGTCAAGAACATAGCCGAAGAAGATAAATCACCCATTAACTCTTTAACCGAGTATCTTTTTAAAAAATACTGTAGCACCAAAATCCAGCCAACGGAGAAAATCGGTGAAAGGCACGATATCGAGAGAAATAAAAAATTTATGTAGTAGAGATATATGCTTAACCAGGACAAGAGACAACTCTTACAAACCAAATCCTCACAAGCAAGGCAGCAACACAAGCCCTGTAATATTAGTGGCAGAAAGACAGCCAAGTGGCAAAAGACGAATCTTCTAGCCAAAGTTGTAGAGGCAGCAACTTAGGCTTCACAAAGCTTGACTTGGACGGCAGAGAGACTAAGAGATCAGGAATTAATATTCTCTTGACTAAAAAAGAAAAACAAACGCCACACATCTCCAATTCTTGCGGATGAATTCACCGCTCTATCCTAAAGAAATATAAATAGGATTTAAGAACAATTTCATTGATTGATTCTTATACATATAATGGGTTTATATACACCAAAGAAATATATACAAGGTATGCTAAGTGTATCTCTAACTGTTATGTCAATAAATCATCTAAGTGTTAATCCTCTCTCTGGAGTCGACACGTGTCTCATATCAGCACTAGTCAACAGATCAGCTCATCCTCCAGCTAGGGCGACTCCAGTAGCATGGACACTCGTCCGTTTCCGATCAGGACCGAGTCAGGATCGAGAGCTCACTCGGCCTCATCATCTGAGTCGACCTTCCTCATTTGCTCAAGGCCAGGTTGACAACTTGCGAAGCCGACAATACAGGCGGTACTTGTCGTCTCGCTCGCAGGGCCGAATCGAGAGGCAGTTTGTCCTCTAACTCCTCGCCAACAGCTGTCCATCATCATCATTACTCAAGCCACGAGTCCCTACGACTCATCACCCACCATACGTCCTCAATCACCATCACATTAGATCAGTGGTGACTCATCTTATCTGTAGTTGACACCTGGAAGCTATCTGCCGATTCAGCTGTCTGCCTGGACTCGGCCGGAATTACGCTTCTACCCCTCTCAGCTGGGTATATATATGGGCTCATCGCCTACTAATGGAGGGGACCTTCGGAGCCCCCTCGGGGCCTCAGGTAAGTCTTTATTGGCCAACTAGCATAAACTATACCTTGTCAGAACTCATTCAGTTCATTTGGTTCCCCACTCAAGCTCTATACTGACTTGATCGTCAGAGGAACCACCGGAGAACCCAACTCCGGTTCTCTAACGTGCTCGAGGTGGAGAAGTGGGACGAGTTGAGGATGCTGCTAATGGGATCTTCCAGAATCAGTCCCCGCCACGACAAGGAGCCGCCCCAGGAGTTCAGACAGGAACCCAAGCGACACCTCGACAAGAGGGGGTCGGTTCTGGAGTCTCGACTCGCTCAAACCAGAGATGTCAAGCAGTTCTATCTCCCTCGTGACAACGAGATCCTTGGGGAGATGCCAGATGTCGGTCTCCATCAGTAGGAGCCGCCCCCTCAGCTGTCGACTCTTTTCCCTGCCGATGAGCAGACTCGGCAGGCGTGTCTGGAGCCACCTCTCCCCCCATTGGGGCCTCGACCTCTTCAGCCTCGGCCAAGTGGATTTCGGCCCCATCTTCTCTGGAGGGGGACCTATCATCAATAATGATGACATCGGTTTCTTGGGCCTGGACGGCAGCAGCGTCCTCCCTCATTTCTTCGGCAGGCGGGATCTCCGCCGGTGGTTGGTTGGCGGCCTCCTTTGGGGCAGCAAAGAATGTGCCCTCCTCCCCAGCAGTGTTAGCCATCTTCTTGGGGCCTCAGCTGCCCACTTACTTCAGCCTTTTTTTTTCTCAGACCTCTCGGCCTGAGTTATGGCAGCCCTCGATCCGGCCAATTGGGCCGCTATTTCGGCTACCTGGGCCGGCGCCCTCTCGGCCTCTTCAGGAGCTAGGTCAGGGCGGAGACGCTTCTTCGAACTCATCGAGGGCCCTCCCCGAGTTTGAGCAGGTGGAGCCGTCAACGTCGCCTCAGTCTCATCCGAGCCCAGCGTCAGCGCTGCTGCCCTAGCTTCATCCTCCTCAGTAGGAGGAACAGAGGAGACACCGATAACTCGCAGGACCGATTTGTCAAAGAGATCCTCGATCCGTGAGCCGATGTGCATATGATCATCTTGGCCCGCCTCTCGGTACTTTCGGCGGTGCCACGGCTTGAGCCTCTTTCTTTATTTCGGTCCAGCTGGAGCAGCCCAAGTTGGAATCGTCCCCGGACATCCACACGAACCGATCATTCCAGTACTTTTTAAACTCAGGAGCGTTGGCGACTATTTTGTTCCCCCCCCCCCCAAGACTTGGAGGTAGAAGTGCCCCTCGTGTTGGCTCACCTTCACACAGACAAGGTGGCCGAGGATCCTTAGAGTCGGGTCGACTCCCAGCCAATGGCAGATCACCAAGAACCCCACCAGAGTGGTGATGGAGTTCGGCTTCATCTGCGATGGCGACACCCCCAGCGCCTCGAAGACTCGGCGGAGGAAGGGGTGCAGTGGCAGGCGTAGCCCATACTCCAAGTGTTTGAGATACACCGGAGCCAGATCACTGCCATAGTTAAAGACTGCATGCGATCTTACTGGCACCGTCAGGGCAAACGCCCTGGGGATATCATATTTTTCGTATAGCGCCTCCAGCTGCGGTGACGACACCTTGGAGTGGAACTTCCTCAGTTGGTTAATCCGGACCTCATTCCTAACGATCGGAGTTGAAGACGCCATCGGATCTGTGAGTTTGCCAGAGAAGAAGATGTGGAGAAGGTCGAAGTTCTTTATGCAATTGAAGAAGTTCAAGATTTGTGTGTAAACAGAAATCTTTCACAATCGCAACAGCCATACTTATAGGCGAGAGGCGGCGGTGGCAAGATGCATAGCGGCGGCTTCGGCTCAGGCAGTAGAGATCATTCCACGAATCTGGCGGCTGCTCCAAGACCGAAGCGCCCTCATCTTAATTAGCCCGCAATCCTCGCACGAGGACCGAGACGGCAACAGCTCAGAATTATCCTCTGACATCAGCAACATCACATCCGAGATGACTCTTCAGCACCCCCTCATATATGCTCCTCGGGACTTGGCTAGCTACAGTCCTATTTCACTCGGACTAGGCTACCCCGAGTCCAAGCGAAAGGAGCCAATGTTATGTTAATAAATCACCTAAGTGTTAATCCTCTCTCTGGAGTCGACACATATCCCATATCAGCACTAGTCAATAGATCAGCTCATCCCCCAGCGAGGGCAACTCGAGTAGCATGGGCACTCGTCCCTTTCTGAGTAGAACCGAGTCAGGACCGAGAGCTCACTCGGCCTCATCATCTGAGTCGACCTCCCTCATTTGCTCAAGGCCAGGTCGACAACTTGTGAAGCTGACAATACATGCGGTACTTGTCGTCTCGCTCGTAGGGCCAAGTCGAGAGGCGGTTTGCCCTCGAACTCCTCGCCAACAGCTGTCCATCATCATCATTACTCAAGCCACGAGTCCTCATGACTCATCACCCACCATACCTCCTTAATCACCATCACATCGGATCGTGAGTTTGCCAGAGAAGAAGATGTGGAGAAGGTCGAAGTTCTTTATGCAATTGAAGAAGTTCAAGATTTGTGTGTAAACAGAAATCTTTCACAATCGCAACAGCCATACTTATAGGCAGAGAGGCTGACAGGTGGCAAGATCGCAACGGCCGACTCGGCTCTGAGCCAACGGCCGAGATCATTCCCTGAATACGAGGCGACTGCTCCAAGACCGAAGCGCCCTCATCTTAATTAGCCCGCAATCCTCGCACGAGGACCGAGACGGCAACAGCTCAGAATTATCCTCTGACATCAGCAACATCACATCCGAGATGACTCTTCAGCACCCCCTCATATATGCTCCTCGGGACTTGGCTAGCTACAGTCCTATTTCACTCGGACTAGGCTACCCCGAGTCCAAGCGAAAGGAGCCAATGTTATGTTAATAAATCACCTAAGTGTTAATCCTCTCTCTGGAGTCGACACATATCCCATATCAGACTAGTCAATAGATCGGCTCATCCCCGTGAGGGCAACTCGAGTAGCATGGGCACTCGTCCCTTCGAGTAGAACCGAAGTCGGGACCGAGCTCACTCGGCCTCATCATCCGAGTCGACCTCCCTCATTTGCTCAAGGCCGTCGACAACTTGTGAAGCCGACAATACATGCGGTACTTGTCGCCTCGCCAGGGCCAAGTCGAGGCGGTTTGCCCTCGAACTCCTCGCCAACAGTGTCCATCATCATCATTACTCGCCACGAGTCCTCATGACTCATCACCCACCATACCTCCTTAATCACCATCACATCAGATCGGTGGTGACTCATCTTATCTCAGAGTCGACATCTAGAAGCTATCGCCGATTTAGCTATCTGCTTGGACTCGGCCGGAATTACGCTTCTACCCCTCTCAACTGGGTATATATATGGGCTCATCGCCTACTGATGGAGGGGACCTTCGGGCCCCCCTCGGGGCCTCATGTAAGTCTTTACCGGCCAACTAGCATAAACTATACCTTGTCAGAACTCATTCAGTTCATTTGGTTTCCCCACTCAAGCTCTATACTGACTTGACCATCGGAGGAACCACCGGAGAATCCAACTCCGGTCCTCTAACGTGCTCATTTTGCAGCTCTCTTATCCTAGCAGGGGATCAGCCGTCCAAAGAGATGGATGTAGGCAATAAAAATTGCCTTAATCCCTACACAGCAACTCGGAATGAGCAAAAGAGCTTAAGAGCCCATCTAAGTGGAGTCAGGCCCGCCTAAAGGTTAAGTTTACCTGGATGATTGACTTTACCAAATAAGACAGAAATGCTGATATCTCTTAAACCAAAAGGAACTGGGTAAGATGACCGGGGCAATTGGCTCCGTCTCGTCGAGATGGTCGATTTCCATATATAATTCGTCTAATTCCGACGTACGGTTTGAAAGTTACGACCCGTTCTTCGTAGCGGCGAGGCTCGACATTCGACGAGGCTCGCCAAGCAGCGAGGCTCGACATTCAGCGAGGCTCGACATTCAGCGAGGCTCGACATTCAGCGAGGCTCGACATTCAGCGAGGCTCGACATTTAACCGAGGTTCGCCTATAGCGGTGAACCTCGACATTCAACCGAGGTTCGCTATAGCGGTGAACCTCGACATTCAGCGAGGCTCGACATTCGACGAGGCTCGCCAAGCAGCGAGGCTCGACATTCAGACGAGGCTCGCCAAGCAGCGAGGCTCGACATTTAACTGAGGTTCGCCTATAGCAGTGAACCTCGACATTCAGCGAGGCTCGACATTTAACCGAGGTTCGCCTATAGCGGTGAACCTCGACATTCAACCGAGGTTCGCCTATAGCGGTGAACCTCGACATTCAACCGAGGTTCGCTATAGCGGTGAACCTCGACATTCAACCGAGGTTCGCCTATAGCGGTGAACCTCGACATTCAGCGAGGCTCGACATTCAGCGAGGCTCGACATTCAGCGAGGCTCGACATTCAGCGAGGCTCGACATTCAGCGAGGCTCGACATTCGACGAGGCTCGCCAAGCAGCGAGGCTCGACATTTAACCGAGGTTCGCTATAGCGGTGAACCTCGACATTCAACCGAGGTTCGCTATAGCGGTGAACCTCGACATTCAGCGAGGCTCGACATTCGACGAGGCTCGCCAAGCAGCGAGGCTCGACATTCGACGAGGCTCGCCAAGCAGCGAGGCTCGACATTCGACGAGGCTCGCCAAGCAGCGAGGCTCGACATTCAGCGAGGCTCGACATTCGACGAGGCTCGCCAAGCAGCGAGGCTCGACATTCAGCGAGGCTCGACATTCAGCGAGGCTCGACATTTAACCGAGGTTCGCCTATAGCGGTGAACCTCGACATTCAACCGAGGTTCGCTATAGCGGTGAACCTCGACATTCAACCGAGGTTCGCTATAGCGGTGAACCTCGACATTCAGCGAGGCTCGACATTTAACCGAGGTTCGCTATAGCGGTGAACCTCGACATTCAGCGAGGCTCGACATTCAGCGAGGCTCGACATTCAGCGAGGCTCGACATTCAGCGAGGCTCGACATTCGACGAGGCTCGCCAAGCAGCGAGGCTCGACATTCAGGCGAGGCTCGACATTCAGACGAGGCTCGCCAAGCAGCGAGGCTCGACATTTAACTGAGGTTCGCCTATAGCAGTGAACCTCGACGTTCAACCGAGGTTCGCTATAGCGGTGAACCTCGACATTCAGCGAGGCTCGACATTTAACCGAGGTTCGCCTATAGCGGTGAACCTCGACATTCAGCGAGGCTCGACATTCGACGAGGCTCGCCAAGCAGCGAGGCTCGACATTTAACTGAGGTTCGCCTATAGCGGTGAACCTCGACATTCAGCGAGGCTCGACATTTAACCGATATCGGCACTAGTCAATAGATCGGCTCATCCCCCAGCGAGGGCAACTCGAGTAGCATGGGCACTCGTCCCTTTCTGAGTAGAACCGAGTCAGGACCGAGAGCTCACTCGGCCTCATCATCTGAGTCGACCTCCCTCATTTGCTCAAGGCCAGGTCGACAACTTGTGAAGCTGACAATACATGCGGTACTTGTCGTCTCGCTCGTAGGGCCAAGTCGAGAGGCGGTTTGCCCTCGAACTCCTCGCCAACAGCTGTCCATCATCATCATTACTCAAGCCACGAGTCCTCATGACTCATCACCCACCATACCTCCTTAATCACCATCACATCAGATCAGTGATGACTCATCTTATCTGTAGTCGACATCTAGAAGCTATCTGCCGATTTAGCTATCTGCTTGGACTCGGCCGGAATTACGCTTCTACCCCTCTCAACTGGGTATATATATGGGCTCATCGCCTACTGATGGAGGGGACCTTCGGGCCCCCCTCGGGGCCTCATGTAAGTCTTTACCGGCCAACTAGCATAAACTATACCTTGTCAGAACTCATTCAGTTCATTTGGTTTCCCCACTCAAGCTCTATCGACTTGACCATCGGAGGAACCAGGAGAATCAACTCCGGTCCTCTAACGTGCTCATTTTGCGGCTCTCTTATCCTAGCGGGGATCACCGTCCAAAGAGATGGATGTAGGCAATAAAATTGCCTTAATCCCTACACAACTTCGGAATGAGCAAAAGAGCTTAAGAGCCCATCTAAGTGGAGTCAGGGCCGCCTAAAGGTTAAGTTTACGGATGATTGACTTTACCAAATAAGACAGAAATGCTGATATCTCTTAAACCAAAAGGAACTGGGTAAGATGACCGGGCAATTGGCTCCGTCTCGTCGAGATGGTCGATTTCCATATATAATTCGCCTAATTCGACGCACGGTTTGAAAGTTACGACACGTTCTTCGTAGCGGGCGAGGCTCGCCAAGCAGCGAGGCTCGACATTCAGACGAGGCTCGCCAAGCAGCGAGGCTCGACATTCAGCGAGGCTCGACATTCAGCGAGGCTCGACATTCAGCGAGGCTCGACATTCAGCGAGGCTCGACATTCAGCGAGGCTCGACATTTAACCGAGGTTCGCTATAGCGGTGAACCTCGACGCTCAACCGGTTCGCTTATAGCAAAGGAACCTCGACATTCAACCGAGGTTCGCCTATAGCGATGAGTCTCGATACCCGCCTCAACACTCAACCGAGGTTCGCCAACGCCAGCCGAGCCTCGACATCCAACCGAGGTTCGCTATAGCGGTGAACCTCGACATTCAACCGAGGTTCGCCATAGCGGGAACCTCGACGCTCAAACGGCTTCGCCCGCGGCATCATTGGTCCGACGAGGCTCGCCGCTCGCCGCTATCAGCAGCGGGCGCCGCTATCAGAAGTGTACCGACAATCACTGTAGCGGCGCCGCTCACTGTAGCAAACACGAGGCCATTGTCAGAACGCAGGCCTGGCGTTGGACTGGCTCTGGCACGATGGGAAGGGTCATTAACCCCCATATGAAAGTGACAATAGGGGTCAGCTACACCCCTCAAGCCCATATAAATAGTTGAAAGCCCAACAAAGAAAGGGCTGGCTGGCTTTTAGAGAGAACTCTTGGAAAATCAAGCACTTGCGCACAAGAGAGATCAAGCTCCTCTTCAACAACCTCTAGATCATCCGCAGCTTTGGTCTGATCGTCAACGGGAAGCAATCTCGACGTGAGCATCGAGGGAAGCATCCTATCGCCACCAAGAACCCATACAAAAGAGGAGTCAAATCAATCTCCTCTTCCTCTGTAATCGAAGGAATTTGATTGTAAAACATTCATTCAATCAATAAACATTTTTTCGACCCTACAATGGAGGGACCCCTATATGGTCTGTATCGACCCTAAGCCTCGTCGCTGATTCGGGATTATCCTCTAATCTCGTTGCTGAGTCCCAGGACATCAACACTATAATCTTCAATCACATCAGCTACGTGTTCTTTGTTTTTGCCATAATATTAGTTTGGTCAATCACCAATCACCCATAATTAGCATGTGTCTCCATAATCATGGAGATAATTGAGAGATGAGAATATTCCTAGCATATCTCCAATACTTCTTCTTTTTTTTATAACAAGGGAACCTTGGTCGGGGAAATACAGCTAGACGATCAGCTCGAGTTCGAGCCCTCCACACATTGTAGGTCTTGTGAGGGATAACCCTTCAACCCACCTTTGGTGGGGACATCTTCACCCATGAGCGGGGGCCCTTTTTGGGGTCTGATCATATAGGATCTCCACCTAACCAAGTAAAACCCTTGTCCTCCCCAACACCATGTTAACTCTCATGTTTGGTTGGAGGGAGAGGTAGGTAAAGTGGATCCCTTTTCAGTTCATTTTCTCTCTTCTTGTGTCCTCCTACTGTGGGGTTTCCCTCTACATTTTCAATTTTAAATGCCCTTGTCCCTTCTCTCACCTCATTTCTCCTCACTTACCCTTTAAAAATTGTCTACTAAACACAAAGCCATCTTTTGTCCATATCTCACTTTACCTTCCCTCCTACCAAGCTATGACCCAGATTTTAACATTTACTGCACCGGAAATGGTGGAAGATCATCTAGCTTTTTTCCCCATTTGACATGTAGGTCTATCATTGTAGATTTCTTTTGTATGAGCAAAATTTTACTCTAAATCTTTTTGTGGAGTTGTTGTGCTTACTATTTCTTTACGTCTCATTTGGTACGCAGGAGTGATTGGGAATGGAATGACAATTCCCGCTTCTCATTCCTTCGTACCAAACACGACATCATTTTGGAATCTAGAATGCTCATTCTCATTTCCCCTCTCATTCCCACTTTATGTGGGACTTTATGTCGGAATGAGCATTCCCAATGAGATGGTAGAGAATGCGTTGGATCTAAGATGCAACGCCTAGAGGGGGATGAATAGGATTGCCTACTATTTTTCGAGATATCACAGAATATGCAGCGGAATAAAACATGTAATAAGCAAAATAATAAGCAATGCAATAATCACAGAAAAAATCACAACCAGAACACATGAGATTTTATAATGGTTTAGATAAACAATCCTACATTTACTTTTTCTTCTCGCGAAGGAGCTTTCTCATTATGTGAAAGTACTCCTAAATCACAAACCCAATTCAGTAGGCTTACAAAATCGAAACCCTAGTTTCTCCCAAACTAGTCATCTAACCTAAATTCTTCACACATGACTATCCCTTTTCCTAACTGGTGACCAATTCCTCAATTCAATCCCTGTTTGAGTACGACGTAAATACACGGCTTGAGTATGCCGTAAAAATAAGTTTAATACAAAGAATTAAATAATAGTTAAGCACAACTAGAGAGATCTTATAGCCTTTTGATTGTGCAAACCGTTCTCCTAACGATTGAAGTGAAGCTCTAAGAAGAACAGCAATGATGCTAAAGTCCAAGGGCAGCACTCCTTGAAGGTTAACTATCAGATGATAAAGAACGACATTGAGGATGCTTTCTGAGAAGCCTGAGCAAGATCCTCTCACTAAATTGAGGAAAGAGTCTATATACCCCTAACAATCAACGATCGAAATTAAATCCTAAAATAGATTAGAAATCTGAAACCAGTGACTTAACCATCAATCAATGGTCAAACTTAACCATTGATGGTTACTGTTTACCATCGATGATCTGAACTTCTTTGGACTTTGAATCATCGATGGTTGATAGTGTCATCGATGGTCTATAGATCAGATCAAGAGCTATCTAAAAAGATATTATAGTAGCGATTCTGATAACCGATATAGCTCATGCAAGTTTCAGCCTCGGCGGATGTTTCAATCCTGCTGCTAACTGTTTCGATTTTGTTTAACTAAAACATTCATATCTCGAGCTATACATCTCAGAATTGAGTTCCATTTATTCCTATGAATTTGTAACAACGATACAGACACTCCCATATGCTCAAACATGATTTTAACTCTTGATATATTTCTAGAATTAGTTGTGATTAACTTATCATCTTGCTCTTTTCAATATCAAACTTGATTCTAACTTCTTGTAACCTATATATGACATCTCAAACATATATTAGACCAATATGAATGTTTGTTATTTAGCAAACAAAGTTGATTGTATGGACACGATCCTAACGGTCTCCCCCTTTTGACAATAACAAACTAAAAATTGAAGTCACAAGTATGGATGTTTGAGATACATGAATTATGCACATTCTCAGTTTCATGATATATCAAATATGATATGCAAGCTTCCCCTATATGTGTGCATGCATGAAACATGAGATACATGTTTATCAAGCTCCGCTACAACTAGGCTTTTCTTCTTTCAAAACTCTCCTCCCTTTTCCCCAAAAACAAATTGTTCAAAAAGTTTTTCAAAATTAATTTTCAAGTTCCACAAAACTCTCATCTTTCAAATTTTAAATTTTCACATTTCTCCCCTTTTGTTATTATAAAAATAAACCATCGAATCAAAAATACCCCATGTGAAGCATACATGGGAGTAAATCATAGAATAATACTAATGATATGTCAAAAGAGAGATACTTGCAAATCCTTAAAATTTATATAAAAAATATGAATGATTAGTTGATATCAATCATATGTGGAACCCCACAAATTACTTCATGTAAGTGTAGAGAATTCATAGCACCAATATGAAGTATGTCGGAAAGAGTGACTCAAATCAACAAATAAATATGATATTCATGCGAACAAGTATGTATAAACAAGCTAATGAAGAAAATATTCTCAACTTTCATAGAAAGAACAAAATATCAACCTATCACCTATGCCTTATAGGACACACAAGGAAGATTGACAGAGTTTGGCGGGTTATGTACATCATCTCTAAACACGTTTCGTTTAGTATAGGATGGCCACCAATTGAGATATGCAACTAACAAAAAATCCACGAGTGTGTCTTTGACTAACTTTTAATAATTACACTCTTTTTGTGTGGATTATATATATGAGTGTGGATCTTTGATCATCTTTTAACAAATACACTCATATATGCAATTTCTCAATGAAATTCAGTTGCAAATTGGCAAAGTTTTTGTTTTTAAGTTAGTGCAAAAGAAACTAGTTAGTGCAAAAGAAACTACTCATAGCTTGCTCTATACAACTAGTTACATGCATATGCAAACGTGAATATGATTTAAAGTCAACATCTACCAATAACACACCATAATCGATAATATGAATCTCATGCATGTGAATGTGAAGAAAGATAAAGTGAAACCATAAATTGCTTGTCAATCAACAAGTCATCATCGAATGTAGCATATATAGTTGAGAAAAATATGAACTTGACGATAAAATAAAATCTCATGTGTCATCTAGCAATATTATACAAAGATTCATCTCAAAAATATATAGACACATGGAAAGCCACATTTTTAAAGTTTCTTTAAGAAATCAAAAATAAAAAAGAAATTTTATTTTGTTTTCATATAAGAAAGAAAAACAAAAAAAGAGAAAGAAAAAAATTTAAAAAATAAAACACAAAAAATATTAAAACAAAAAAGAAAGGGGGGGAAAAATCTATATACAACAAGTGGGGTTATAGAATATACCGTTACTTACCCCTTTGAGAAGAATTGCTGAAACAATCATTTATACAAGCGTCACGTACCTTCGCAATGAATCCTTGCTTGCATAATGAGACTCATTTTGCAACATATCAGCAACTTCTCATCCTGCACCCAAACGTTTTACACTTTTAAAATTAATATGAAGAAAATACGAAGTATAATATTTGCATGTCCATTAACATTAAAATTAATTGAACCTATTTGAAATAATCAAAGTTGCATGTGTAGGTTCAGAAAATGAATAGACGTACCTTTGTCCAATACTCTTCTAATAGATATGGGATTATAACTAAGTTCTCAACAAAAAAATATTAAGGAGTTCAAACAGAAATTACCTATCTTACCAACTCTGACAATTTTACCTCTTTTGTTGTTCTCAAAAAGTCACATACCTATACTTCTTTTTGGTTAGGCTAAGGAACAGGTTTTTGTCTTCTAAATATGACTTGAGCAACCCAATCGGATGTTGATTTGCTCCTTAGCCTTCCTGCACACCTACAGAAAAATAGAAATGTGTGACCTAGGCAGCCACATAGGTCCATGTTGGTTAGCAATTATACCTTTTGGTACCCAAATCTGCTTAACTGTTTTAACTCTATATTGCATTTGACAATTCATTGAAATATGACTCATTCTACCATATAAAGTACAAATACTAGAATTTAGAAATGAGTGCAAATACAGTTAAATTATTTTCTTTTACAAAAGAAAGTTAAAACTTTTATATTTCTCTAAGTATGAATAACTAAGTCCAGTTTTAGCTTTTGCAAATCTTTGATTACAAATGAACATGTTTGAACCTTTAGAACCCAATGAAAATATTTTCACGCTCTTTTCCAAATCAATATTTTTAGATTTAAGTTGTTCATTTTCGAAACTAGAGCGAAACTATGGTAGTTCATCTAATTTCAAACTTTCTTTATTTAGAAAACAAATTACATAAAAGCTCATTTACCTTGACAACTAATTTTTAATTTCACTTGATTTTTCAGTTAGTTGCTTGGATAAATTAGAATTCATGTCTCTATATATGGAATATTATATACATTCAAATGAGATATTTTCACTTGTATTGTTAGATGTATTCAACTCTAAAGAAGAATTTTCAATTTTATTAGTCAACAATTTATTATCCTTATTTAAACTTGAATTCATCTTTTTAACAAGCTTTTCAAATTGACCTAAGATCTCAACATACTCATCATACAAAGCATCATAAGTTAGGTATACCTCATCGCCGGAGCTCTCATGGTCAGAATTGTCCGAATTACTTTCATTAGCCATGAGACACGGTGTGCTCTTTTGTTATCATTGCTCGAGCTACTATCCGACACTTCTTCTCCACTCGACATGCCCCATGTTGTCATCTTGAAGCTTTTGCCCTTCTCTTTATAGTCCTTTTTATTCAATGGGCAATTCTTCCTAAAGCGATCAAGTTTCCTGCACCGAAAATAAGTTAAGTCGGTATCAAAATCACTAGAACTATAGTTATTTACCTTTCTCGTGTAGTGACTCCATTTGTCTTACAGGAATTTCTAAGCGTCCTTCGATTTGAGGAAGGATTCGAAGCCTTTAAGAATTTGATCTACATTGTTATCTTTTTCACTCTCAAAACTCATGCTCAAACCCATGTTTGTCTTGACCTTTGATTTTCTTCTTTTCACTTTGAGAGCCCATGACTTATTTTTTGGGTTATCCTCCAATTGCTCTTCTCTCTCCTTCAATCTCGCCTCACGTGTGATAAAATTTCTTACAAGATTATCAAGAGAGATTTTAGATAAATTATCAGATTCCTTGATAACAAGCTCGTCTTGGTTGTAGTCCTTTCCCAATGCTTTTGCCTTGTTCACAATATCCGTGAAACGTGTGAGCATCTCCTGTATGCTCTCAAGGGCCTTCATCTTGAAACGTGTGAGCATTGTGATCTTGTCCTCTTGACCTATGAAGTACCATCGTGTGTGACCTCCAATATTTGTCAAATTTCCTGCGGAGTCACACAACCAGAAACACTGTTAGATTTATCAAAATTCAAAGAACAATACAAGGCATTCATAGCTTTAACATTAAGAGAGTATAATTTCTTTTCAGTTGCAGTCCACTTTTTCCTAAGTTTAACAATGGTAGTTTCATGAGCTATGTCAGTGGGTTCATGGTAACCAAACTCTACTATATTCCAAACTTCAAAATTAGTGGACAACAAAAATACCCTCATACGAGCTTTCCAATACGAAAAGTTTGTGCCATCGAATTGTGGGGTCGATTAACTACATGGCCTTCAGGGAAAGCGGTTGAGGATCCTAAACATACCAGCTATCCTAAGTTGTGAAGCCTAATATATGGATACCAGGCTCTGATACCACCTGTTGGATCTGAGATGCAAGCCTAGAGGGGGGATAAATAAGATTGCTTATTTTTTTCGAGATATCACAGAATATGCAGCGGAATAAAATAGAGAATAAGCAATGTAATAATGATTCAGATAAATAATCCTACATCCACTCTTCCTTCTCATGAAGGGGCTTCCTCACTATGTGAAAGTTCTTCTGAATCACAAACCCGATTCAGTAGGCTTACAAGACCGAAACTCTAGTTTCTCCCAAACTAGTTGTCTAACTTAAACTCTTCACACACGAATATTCTTAGCCCTTTGATTGTGTAAGCCATTCACCTAATGATTAAAGCGAAGCTTTAAGAAGAACGGCGATGATGATGAAGTCCAAGGGCAGCACTTCTCGAAGGTTAACAATCGGATGATGGAGAACGACGTCGAGGATGCTTTCTGAGAAGCTTGAGCAAGATCCTTTTACCAAATTGAAACCCTAGCTCACTTTCACTCTCTCTCTCTCTCTCTCTCTCTCTCTCTCTCTCTCCCCCCCCCCCCCCTCCCTCTCTCTCTCTCTCCCCCCCTCTTTTTTTTCCCTCTCTCTCAATTAGATCAGGAATATCTGATGAAAAACATGAGAAAGAGCCTATATACCCCTAACAATCAATGGCTGAAATTAAATTTAAAAATAGATCAAAAATCCGAAATCAATGACTTAACCATCGATCGATGGTCGAAGTTAACCGTTGATGGTTGTTGTTCACCATTGGTGGCTACTGTTTACCATCGATGATCTAAACTTCTTTGGACTTTGCATCATCGATGGTTGATAGTGTCATCGATGGTCTATAGATCAGATCGAGAGCTTTCCAAAAAGCTATTATAATAGCAATTCTAATAACCAAGTCAAAAATTATGGCCCGTGCAAGTTTCAGTCTCGGTGTATGTTTCAATCTTGCTGCTCACTGTTTCGACATTGTTTAACTAAAATATTTATATCTCGAGCTATACATATCCGAATTGAGTTTTATTTGTTCCTGTGGATACGTGACAACGATATAGACACTCCCATATGCTCAAACATGATTTTCACTCTTGATATTTTTTGAAAATTAGCTGTGATCAACTTGTCGTCTTGCTCTTTTCAATATCGAACTTGATTCTAACTTCTTGTAACTTGTATACAACATCTCAAACATATATTAGACCAATATGAAGGTTATTTATTCATCTAACAAAGTCAATTGTATGGACACGATCCTAACAGAATGGGCATTCCCACTTAAGTGGGAATCAAAAAAATTACAAAACTTCCAATGCTGTCCATTCCCACTGATTCTCTACATTGCACTCAAACGTGAGAGGAAATGAGCTAGCATTTCATTCCCACATTAATTTTGTTCAATTCCTATCTTCATTCCATTCTCCCTTTTCTCGATTCCCGCGTACGAAACCAGGCATTAATTCTTATGTGCATTCATCTTCAATAGAGGTGCTGTTATATATGCTTTGTTAACCCTAATCAGCTTGGCTAACATCAATTATATTGTCAAGTTGCCATTTGCTGTCTATTTGCTTGAGTCTGTTCTTGTTGTTATTTATATATTTATTTATTTATTATTATTTCTGTGTATTTTTAGAGTTATGGTTGTTGGTTTGTAAAGTATGATTTTTGTACTTTTGTGGTTGAATACTGTGTGACATATAAAATTTTGCATTACTCGTGATCAGACTGACATCACTCTTGGTTTATCTCTGCTCAATTACGATGCTCATGTTAGTAACTAGACTTGAGATTTTTAAGGTTTCAATTGTGATACGGTGATACCCCAAGATTTAGTCCCACATCGGATATTGATTGAGTGATTGAATGGTTTAAATGATGGGTTTTGAGAGTCAAGTGTAACATTGGCTAGCCAATTTTAGCAGTGGATTGAGCCAAACCACGTGTTGCACTCCGTTGGTTCCAGGACTTACATCGCGCCATCGGACCCGCAGGCCCGGGACGTGACAAATGGTATCAGAGAAATTAGCTAGCCGGAAAATGTGGAGCTAAGTGCTATGTATGACTAAGTGTTACACCGCGTGAGTGCGGTGGGAGCCACCTGTAGAAGCCCATAGGAGCCACCTCTAGAGTCCACACCGTCTGGCGGTGACAGTGCGATGGACCAATTGTCATGCTGCGACGAGGACGTCGTGCAATTAAGGTGGGGTGATTGAATGGTTTAAATGATGGGTCTTGATGTGGCGTGTGGGGGCCACCACATGGAGGAAATCATGGAGCACGAGAAGCGGCGTGGCAGCGTTTTCTCTTCGTGAGAACCACTTCCGTGTGAAAAAAAAAAGCGGTACTTTTCCCTATATATATCTGATATATTTTAGGGTTAGGAGGTGAGGGATGTTTTGGTGGCGAAATTAGGTTTTTGAGCCGTTGTTTGAGAGAATTTGTGAGAGATTAGAGAGTTTATTTGAGGGTTTTATTGGTGAGATCTTGTGTGATTGTAAACCCTATTTGTATTCTCTTTCTCTAGTAGTAAATCTCTCCCCTCCTTGCCCGTGGGCGTAGGCAACTTGCAGAACCACGTAAAATTTGTGTTTTGCTATTGATTTAATTTGTAATAGCTTTTAGGTTCCTCGACAGTCGGTCCTCGGTGATGAGAGGAAGAGTAAATATCCCACTTTGTTGAGATATTTGCTTGATTCTTGTTTCCTTTGTGAGGCGGGAATTCTTATTGTGATCTAGCTCTCTTGTTGTGGCCATTGTTGGCTGCCAGAAATTTCCGCCAGCACAACAAGTGGTATCGAGCCCGATTCCAGATCTAGGGTTTTGGAGTTTGGTGGAGGAAGATTCTTGTGTGAAGCTTAGTTCTTGGAGTTCTCGGCTTCGGTGGAGATAGCATTAGGAGTTGCCGTTGGAGATTTCGCTTTCCTCGTGTGGTTAGGAAATCTAATTGGAATCCGATTTAGGGTTCAGTTGGGTGATTCATTAATCCTATCAAAATCGTTCTTTCTCTACAATTTGGAGTTAGTTTGCAATGGGAGGAGAAGGTGAAAGCAGCAAGTCAAAGGCGAGTACAATACAAATGCAAGTTGGTTATCAGAACACCAAAATTAATGTGGTGAAGTACGACGGCAAAATCAACTTTGGTTTGTGGATGAGCGACGTACAGGATGCGCTCAATGCTCAAAATTTGGAGGAGACCATCATGGTCCACGAGAGGCCACCTAAATATGAAGAGGAGATATGGGATAAGATGAATAGGAACGCGTGTGGGGTGATCAGGTCTGTTTGGAACAGGAGCTGAAATATGATGTGCTTGGGGTGACGTCTGCAATGAAGATGTGGAAAATTCTCAACAATAAGTATCTCGCGAAGAGTGTTGAGAACAGGTTGCACTTGCTGCGAAGACTCTTCAGGTTTCAGATGTCCGGGAGCACCTCACTAGCGGCTCATGTGAGCAACTATACTAAGTTGTTGTCCGACTTGGCAAATGTTGATGAGAAGATAGCGGATGAGTACAAAGCGGTTATTTTATTGGGCTCCTTACGATGAGGAGTATGACACCTTTGTACTCACTTTGTTGAGCGGACGTACTTCTATCGGCTATAGTGAAGTTACTAGCATTGACAAACCATGATTTGAGGAGGAAGGACAAGGAGACTTCCGTGCGATGCCAGTGAGGCCTTGTCGACGAGAGGTAAAAGCCCATATACGAAAGGTGGCAATAGAAGGAGGTCAAAGTCAAGAAGCCGCCACCAATTGTCAAAGAATCAATGTGCATTCTGCAAAGAGCAGGGACATTGGAAGAAAGATTGTCCAAAGCTCAAGGAGAAAGAAAATGGCAAGAAAAAGGGCCCGAAGGCCAATGAGGTGAATATTGCTAAAGGCGATGATTCCGACGATTCGTGCTATTCTCTATTGATTACTCCGGAGGTGAATCATGTGGAAGCATCAAATTGGATGCTTGATTCCGGCACTACTTATCATGTGACCCCTAGGCGAGACTGGTTTGCATCTTTTGAGAAAGTCGACGGGGGTGTTGTTGTCATGGGAAATGATCAACCCTGTGGCATTTGTGGGATAGGTACTGTGCGGATTAGGATGCACGATGGAGTAGTTCGTGAGTTGAAGGAGGTGAGATTTGTTCCTCAGCTGAAGAAAAATCTTATCTCAGTTGGAGCTTTGGAGGCGAAGGGATTCAATGTGACTTTCAAAAACGGTGTAGGGAAGGTTACTAAAGGATCTTTAGTGGTGATGAAGGGAGTCCGCAATCGAAATTTATACTATCTGAATAGGAGCACCGAGATTGGCCACGCTGTTTCAGCTTGTTTCGTGAGGCGACAGAGCGTGCTTTGGCACTATAGGTTAGGGCACACAGTGAAAGGTCACCGCAGCGCTATGCTGTGGGCTATTAAAGGAGCCAAGAGTGGAAAAGTTGAGTTACGTGAGCATTGTGTTCTTGGCAAGCGGACAAAAGTGAAGTTCGAACGACCATCCATCGGGCGAAGGGTATTCGGACTACGTGCACCTGAGGCGTTTGGGGTCCCACCAAGACGGCATCACTTGGTGGTAGACATTGGTTCGTCACATTTGTTGATGACTATTCTAGGCGATGTTGGGTGTACACCATGGCGAAGAAGAGTGAAGTCCTAGATATATTCGTGGAGTGGAAGAAGAGATTAGAAGCTGCGGTGGGAGAAAGATCAAGGCGTTGAGATCCGACAGCGGTGGTGAGTATACTTTAGACCCCTTCGGCTATGTCGAGGCGAGGGCATAGAGACACTTCACGGTTAGTCATACACCGCAGCAAAATGGGGTGGCGAGAGGTTGAATCGGTCTTTCTTTGGAGAAGATTCGATGTTTATTGGCGATAGTGGTTTGGAGAAGATCTTTTGGTGAGGCACTTACATATGCGAGCCACCTCATCAACAGTACCTTCATCTGCGATTGGGGAAAGACCCTATGGAGAAGTGGTCGAGAGCCAAAGACGAGATTATGACCAGCTCAAGGTATTTGGGTGCCACATTTTATCATGTGAGAACAGATAAATTGGAACCGCGAGCTAGGAAGGCCATATTTGTAGGATTCAAGCGTGGTGTCAAAGGATACAAGCTATGGGATCCAGTTGATAAGAAGATTGTCTTTGAGTAGAGGCGTCACATTCGATGAGGCTTCTATCTTGAAGCTTCCCAACTCTCATCGGTGGAAGTGACCCGGCGAAGGAGATATCGCGGTGGTGGAGATCGATGCAGCTCCACATTGTCGGATGGTACAATATCCATTAGAGTGCCGACTAAGGTGACGCCAGCGAAAGCACCACGGTGACACGGAGGATATGAGTACGGATGTGCGGGATCGAGGACCGGCGGCTCGGGTTCGGGATTCTATTGCGGTTGAGACAGAGGAGAAACATCTGGATGCCAGCCGGTATGCAACGATTGCATATGCACTTCGGTGGAAGTATCGATGAGATGATACCTACTACATTCGAGAGGCCGAAAGCGAGTTCGGAGGCTGATTCGTGGCGAGTAGCTATGCGAGGAAGAGATGGAGTCTCTTCACAAGAACGATACATGGGAGCTTGTTGAGCTTCAAAGGGACGGAAGGCAATTGGTTGCAAGTGGGTATACACTAAGAAGGAGGGCATTGAAGGCACTCCATTGAGGTTCAAAGCTAGGTTAGTTGCGAAGGGTTATGCACGGGAGGAAGGTATTGATTATAATGAGGTCTTCTCTCGGTGGTGAAGCATTCGTCGATTCGATTTTGCTAGCATTGGTGGCACGGTATGGTTTGGAATTAGATCAGTTGGATGTGAAGACAGCATTTCTTCATGGTGATCTTGATGAAGAAATCTATATGACTCAGCCATTGGGATTCCGAGCTGCAGGGAAAGAAAAGTTGGTTTGCAAACTAAAGAAATCGCTATATGGTTTGAAGCAGTCTCCTCGACAGTGGTATAGGCGATTCGACGGTTTTATGCTTGGTCATTCGTACACTCGGAGCCAGTTTGATCCTTGCGTATATTTTCGCAAGTTGAAAGGAAGTGCGTATATCTATTTGTTATTATATGTCGATGACATATTGGTTGCCTCTATTTCCAGGTCTGCTATAAATGAATTGAAGGCACAGCTTTCAAAGGAGTTCGAGATGAAGGATTTGGGTGAGGCTAGGCGCATTTTGGGGATGGAGATCGGCAGAGACAAGAAGAAGGGCAAAATTTGTTTGACACAGATGGCTTATTTGAAGAAGGTTCTACAGCGGTTCCATGTTAGCATGGATCTGAAGCGATCGGTGTACCATTAGGAGCCCATTTGAAGCTTTGGTGACCTTTCACCAAGACAGCTTGAAGATCGAGAGTTGATGTTGAAGACTCCATATCTGGCCTGATTGGAAGCTTGATGTACGCAATGGTATGTCTGAGACCAGATTTGTCACAGGCGGTGAGCATGGTTTGAGATACATGCACGATCGAGTGGGTCATTGGAACGCCGTGAAATGGATTTTGAGGTACATTCGAGGTACGCTCAATATTGGTTTGGTTTATGAGCGGGACACTACAGGTGGGCAGTTGTGTGTTGGTTATGTTGATTCGGATTATGCCGGGGATTTGGATAAACGCCGGTCTACGACGGGTTATGTGTTCACATTGACTCGTGCGCCGGTGTGTTGGAGATGCACCTTGCGATCTGATTTGCTTTGTCTGACGGAGGCGAGTATATGGCAATTACGGAGGCTGTGAAGGAGGCGATTTGGCTTCGAGGACTTTTGGAGGAACTTGGTATATCGCAACAATCCGTCACCATTCATTGTGATAGCATGAGTGCTATCTATTTGGCGAAGAACCAGGCTCTTCATGCGAGGACGAAGCACATTGACGTTCGTTATCACTTCGTTCGTGATGTTCTTGAAGATGGTGATGTGGAGATTGTGAAGGTCCACACGAAGGATAATCCGGCAGATATGCTCACGAAGGTGGTTCCGAACAACAAGTTTGATCATTGCAGAGACTTGTTGCACATTCGTGATTGTTGAGGCCGTTGACGGCCATTTGGGTGAACTACGTGAGGCTTGATTCCTTGGGCAAGAGGATACGTAGGCAGTCTTTATGATGCAGCCGGTGTTTGTTTTGATGGGGAGGAGATTATTTGAACTCTCGTTTGGATTCCCGACTTGTTGTGGATTGAGTCCGTTGTCGTAGATTTATTCTACTTCGTCCTGGACGCAACAAGTGGGACATTTGGTTGTTTGGTGTCGGCTCAGTTTTTGGGAAAAACATTCGCCGAGGTGGAGAATTGTGGCGTGTGGGGGCCACCACATGGAGGAAATCATGGAGCACGAGAGAAAACGCGTTGAAAACGCGTTTTCTCTTGCGTGGGGGCCACTTCCCGTGTGAAAAAAAAAAAAGCGGTACTTTTCCCTATATATATCTGATATATTTTAGGGTTAGGAGGTGAGGGATGTTTTGGTGGCGAAATTAGGTTTTTTGAGCCGTCGTTTGAGAGAATTTGTGAGAGATTAGAGAGTTTATTTGAGGGTTTTATTGGTGAGATCTTGTGTGATTGTAAACCCTATTTGTATTCTCTTTCTCTCTAGTAGTAAATCTCTCCCCTCCTTGCCCGTGGGCGTAGGCAACTTGCAGAACCACGTAAAATTTGTGTTTTTGCTATTGATTTAATTTGTAATAGCTTTTAGGTTCCCTCGACAGGTCAGTCCTAGAACTGATGAGAGGAAGAGTAAATATCCCACTTTGTTGAGATATTTGCTTCAGATTCTTGTTTCCTTTGTGAGACGGGAATTCTTATTGTGATCTAGCTCTCTTGTTGTGGCCATTGTTCGGCAGAGGTGCTGCCGAAATTTTCCGCCGCGCACAACACTTGAGAGCAAAGTGTAACATTGGCTATCCAATTTTGACAATGGATTGAGTCAAACCACATGTTGCACTCCGTGAGTCGGAGACTTACAGCCTTGGGTGGGCGAGTGACATCAATAAACTCAATTAGGCAATATATATAATATATATCAAACTTTGTTTAGAATAAGCCATATTTAAGATATTTTTGAAAGAATAAAGTGAAATTCCAACTTTCTGTTGTGCAAATATGGGAGAAAATTCATGTTGTTCCAAGTTTATTCTTTAATCTTGTGTCCACCACTTCCCCAACAATTAAAAGCTATGGAGCATAAGAAAAATTAATGGAAAAAGCACTATGAAGTAAACGACAAATTTGGACATCTTTCTCTCGATGGTCAAAAGGAGAATCATTTTGCAGATAACTTTTCAAGCAATAAAGGCATACTCTCAACTATAATTGAAGCCCAAAACTGTTATTATCCCATCCTAATCACTTAAAAGATTAGAAATTTAACCTTACTACGTATTTTAATTGTGAAGTTTAGCAATGAACCTTTGCCTATTGCTAATCATCATTTTTCTGGATCGGGATCCTCTCCAATTAGATGGTAATTAAAGAATGTCCAATTAATTTACATCTTTATCTTCTATTTCAATTTTAAGAATTGAGATGAAGCCACATAGAATTTTCAATATCGCAAATAATGGTTTTCACAATAGTGGTTTTGAAGACAATAATGGCTTTCAAGATAATATTAAAATCCTACATGGCCTCATCTTAGCTCTTAAAATTGAAAAAAAATCTGAGGATTAGGATAATTGAATCCTCTTTAATTATCACCTTATTGGAGAGGATCCGAATCCTATTTTTTATGCTTTGATTATCCACTCCATGAATGGATGCACCAACAACTAGCCGGCATTTCCCAAAAGCATAAAGCAACAAAAGGTATCATTGTCAACACAAATACCTATTTTAAACTTACTAAATAACGGTGGTGTTAATTGACCCCTATATTATTGCCCAAATGTGGATAGACCCCATTGTAGTTCTATTGGTGCAAATAGATAATCTATACTAATGACCAAATGCGGATAGACCCCCAGAGTGGATTTAGATTTAACTCTTAAAAGAGCAAAAAATAAAAAAACAAATAAAAAACAAAAAAGTTCAATAGTGGGTCTACACGCACAAATATAACTAAGGGGAGTTTATCCACAATTAACCCATGAATATAAGATCGGTCCATGAAAATTGATCTCCCTCACTAGACCTCTTCATAAAACAAACTACTTTTTGTAATGCCCCATGGTGGCCTCTATCTTCTCTACCACTCACTATTAATTAATCAAGGTAAACTTGAGAGAGCTCCATAATTACTATCTTTCTTCCCTAGTCTCAGAGAGTAGAATATGTGCCGAGTCCAAGGCTCCAAAAGCAGCCGAACTTATAAAACTAGACCATGCATGCTACAATTATGTAACCAAGTGGGGAGAGCATGTCTCATTTTTATAAGCGTAGACAATTCTAAAGATTAGCACATGCCTTATCACATGAATAAGCATGAGCACTATTTGGGCGAATAGAAAAATGAGCATGAGGACCGTTAGGCAAAAAGTACACATAAACATGATTCTTGTCCTCCGACCCATGTCACTCACTATTGCCTAAGATTTCCAACCAAAAAGCTTGTATCTGAAATTGATCAAAAGGGTTTAATGAGGTCTCTCTATTGACAAGCTCTCGGATAAGTGCAAATAGCATGACAAGGTGTCATTCACTTTGGTTTGGTTTGGTGCGTGTGTACGTTTTTTTGTTTTGTTTTGTTTTGTTTGGATGGTGTGTGTCTGTCACACGGTGGTGGGACGCTATGTAATATGATATAAATTTAGAACAAGCAGGAGATAACATATATTTCATTATAAACAGAATATTAAATTGAATACAAACAATTGTTGGAATATAAATTATAACTCTTAGTCCTCATCATAATTTCGAAGTCTTAGAACCGTAACTCGGCCCTTCGACATGGTATAAGAGCAGCTAGGTTTGAATCTTGCTGACTACGAGTTTCTAAACAGTTTTTTTTTTTTTTTGATTCAAATTAATGTGGATATATAAGTATAAGCCTGTTCTTAGTCACTATATGATTTAGGGTAAATTATACTTAAATACCCTATTATTTACCTTATGTTGCATACAATACCTTCAGGTGTAAATGGCTACACTTAAATACCTTAAAGTTTCTAAAAGTTGTGCTTTAGTACCCTTAGCTATGCAATGTGAGAATTTTCTCACGCGACACTCATATGCTATTTTTAGAACATTTCAGCCCTTATGTTTACATTAAATCTATTATTAGGATCGGGCAGTTGGAAGGAAAGTTGAAAATGAAAAATGCTCTATCAAAATTATATTTTAAGATAGCATTAAGATGGGTTTAAGATAGAATTTTGATTTGTTTAATAATAGATTTGACAAAAATAAGAGTTGAAATATTTTGAGAATAGTATGTGAATGTCGCAGGGGAATTTCTCACATATGCACAATCGAAAGTACTAAAGTCCAACATTTAGAAACTTATTTACGTGAAGCTATTTACAACTGAGATTATTTATGTTCAACATTGGACAAACAATAGACTATTTAAGTGTAATTTAACCTATGATTTACATAAGGTAATTAGAAGTTAATAAAGTAGGACTATATATAAGAATTAAGAAAGCACTAAATGTAGTCACCGGCTGCAAGAGGACGTGGGTCCCACTCCCACCAACTACAGCAAATCATTGGCGTCGACACCTGCAAAATCAACGGTCCAAAATGAGCCACATGGCCCATACTTATCGAGATAACAAAAGGCCCAAATTCCTCCACGCGTCACTCTTCTCCCATATTAGGACACTCTTATCCTACGAACTCGCCCCCATCCCCTCTCCCCTCTTCTTCCTCCTCCCAGCTCAAACCCTAATTTTTTTTATTCGCATTTTTTTTTCTGGATTATCAATTGATAGAGAGAGAGAGAGGGATTGAGATGGAAAACCCTAGTTGATACTGTTTTTGGGGAACTCTGATTGAGGTAAAATTTTTGGGTTTTTTAATTCTCGAATTGATGCTCTCCTGTGGTTGTTGAAACCCTAAACACTCGTGATTGGTTGTTTCTGTAAACGTCTTGGGAATTTTGAAATTCCTACCTGGGTTTTGTTTTGCTCATGTGAATCTTGCTAATTTTGTATAAAGGTCGGATCTTTTGATGATTGGCTATGATATAGGGAGCAATTCTTCTTCAAGCCTGTTCCTTTGAAACCCTAAGAGCAGCTGTACAGTTCTTGACTGGGTTTTATTTGAAATAACAAAAATAAAAATGTTGCTCGAATCTCAATAAAGTTGGGTTCTTTATTGATTTAGTCCTTAGAATACCATTCTCTTTTACCCTTGCATACCCTAATCTTTAAGTGCCTAATTATATTTAGTTTCAACTGTAAAACCTCAATAGATAGCCTTATTTGTTCCTAATCCTTGAAATTTGGGCAAAAACCTCAAGTTCTCATCTCCATATTCTTCATAAGCTCCAGCTTTAAAAAAAAATTCCAACAGTTGAGGAGGTTCCAATCCATGGCGGATTCCGACAATGAATCCGGAGGCCACAATGCCGGAGGGAACAGCGACTTCTCGTCCCCGAGAGAGCAAGACCGGTTCCTTCCGATCGCAAACGTGAGTAGAATCATGAAGAAGGCCCTCCCTGCAAATGCCAAGATCTCAAAGGACGCCAAGGAAACAGTTCAAGAGTGTGTCTCCGAATTCATCAGCTTCATCACCGGTGAGGCCTCCGATAAATGCCAGAGGGAGAAGAGGAAGACGATCAACGGGGATGATCTTCTATGGGCAATGACAACATTAGGGTTTGAAGAGTATGTCGAGCCTCTGAAAGTTTACCTGCAGAAATACAGAGAGTTGGAGGGTGAGAAAGGGAGCAATGCTGCAGGTTCTTCGTCTTCTCAATCGAAGGAGGGTGGGGGCGGTGTTGTAAATATGGGGAACAATGCGGGTGCGTATGGAGGGGGAGGTGGGATGTATGGTGGTGGTGGAGGAGGGATGATGATGATGGGGCAGCAGATGTATCAACATCAGGGTAGCTTTGGAAGTGGAGGAGGAGGAGGAGGAGGAGGAGGTGGTGGTGGTGGTAATTCTTCATCATCTTCAGGGGGGATTGGGAGGCAAGGGAGAGTATAATGTTTATTATGTGCTATATCAGATATAATATGATGTCTTTTCTTCTTTTGTATCATCTTTCCCTTTAGTTGGTCTCTTGATTAAATTGAGAGTTATTCTTGGTAATTTTGTTGTATGACATAGGAGTAGGGATGTGTGACATAGTGTAGACTATGATGTTAAGAGTATTGGTTCCTAGTGTCTGGGTTCTGTGATTAGGGAGGCATTAAGTGTAAGTTCAAATGTTGTATGATATGATTATTGATGATTGATGGGTCTTATTTTGTTGGCATAATCTCACTAATTCTGCGTTCTTCATGGTAAGTTTACAGATGAGTGGAATTATATGGTTGTACTGTATTATATATATTGTTGCGATGTGCTTAATTTGTATTTTTATGAGGGTGCAAATGGGTACAAGATTACTATGTTTGTAATTACTATGTCGGATATATCAGTTTACTTTTGGTGAAATTTTGGTGATATTGTCCCGAGGTGAAACCAGTGAATCTGTATGAGGATAGAAGAGGTAAAGGATCCCAAGGGATCTATATGCAATAATAAAACAACAGGGTTAATAATAAAACAACGGTACATGTGCTATTAACCCTCGCAATATTATCAAAATGATATTCAGATATTATGGATCAACGTGTTAAAATCATTTTTCACATATATGAGATGAATGAATATCCAATGTTCGTTTATTATGATTTTTATCCGTTTCTCGGGGAAAGAAAATGCTTGCATCTAATTATATGTCATGCAATTCCGAGTAGAAATCCTATTAGAAAACCCTCATCCGGTAATTTGAGCCATGCCATGGGCAGCGAAATGTCAAAACTGTCCCCTCTACCCTCTAGATTTTTTTGCGAATCCTAGCAGCTTTGATTTTCAAAAAAGTGGTGTTCTAACACATGGTCCTAAATTGATGAGAAAAGAAGGTGATTCGTCTTGTAATCAAATGTAGTGTGAAACACCGAACCCCTCACGTTAATCGTTGATGGTATGGCTTTCAATACAATAATTATGTCCCGCATGAAAGATGGTTTCCTAGGCATCCAGCGGTAGCAAGCAAATTTAGCGTGACGAGTTATCGAAGAAAACATAAAAACGACTGCTCATCAACTCGAGCAACAACAATATACTTGCAGCACAATAACTAGTCCATTAACTAGTTATCCGCATCCAAGTCTCCAGATTAGTACTTGGAAAAATCCCAGACAGCACAAGCAGCTTCCAACAAACAAACAAAACATACTTTCCATGAATGGCTCCATACTTCAAATACGACATTTAACAATCACCCAACCTTTTCATAAACAAACGCATCATATTCGGTTAAATTAAGAAGCATGTTGATTAGCAAACACAAAACAACACATTGCCTTTTAAAAGGCTCTCTACAAGTATCTATTGATTGAGAAACAAAAAGGAATGCCAAAATTTTGGCTTACATTCAGTTGGTCAGCACAGTACTACACAATAGCATGCTATTGTTTGTGATTTAATTTATAACTGTGTTAAACAGCTGCAACAAGAACACTAGGCACTAAGCTATGGGCCAAAAAATAAGTCAGGACTAGCTTGTCGTTGCTGGAAACTCATACGGTAACAATTGCTGCTGATAATGCTGCTGCAACTACATAACTCAATGCTGGGAGTATCGAGTATGCTGTATTAGGGGCTACATTTCGAACAAAAAAAGAGAGATCTCAAAAAAATGTGTCGTATACTGGACCAATCGTCAACCACGTATCCTAGGTCTTAAAACGAGTCACATCTTATTTGCCATCACTTTCTTCTTCTTCCTCGTCATCATCTTCATCCTCTTCAGCTAGTTTGGTCAGTTCTTCTTGGATCATTAGTTTAATAGAAGCTTTTCTCGGAGTCAAATCAATTCCATAAAGGCTCGCTGAGGTTGGCCGATAAATATAAGAATAAAAGCCAAAATTTCTGAAACAACATAAAATTATGAATAATAGAAGGACCTACCAAGTTGCTTGAGAATATCGGTGAACGTAGCCTGAAATAGAAAACATGCACGGTTAACGAAAGTGCATAAGGTGGCACATTGTAACGGCCAAACATAGAGTGCTAACAACTCTTAAGATGTAAATCACTTTCAATTATGGAGTTCACTAGTATGCAGTTGCGTGAACCCACCGTGTTGAAATCCACTTTATTCAGGATCTCACAAATAGTCTTCCGCAGTTCTTCCTTGCTTGGACCAGACTCCCCGGACTTTTTCGATCTAGCTTTCCCTATAGCCGCCTTTTTACCTAAAACAGATAAACAGACAAGCTTCAGAATAGGATCAGTCAAAGGTAATAGTCAACCAATATGATGGAAAATAACAATTTTCTACTTGTGTCTTCCCCATTGTTCCTTTTAATGCAACTATATGAATTAAACCTAGATTGGTTGTTCAGACTCAGCCTAACTGAGTGTTATTGGAGAGCCACGTCCCCATTGCTCACTACTTGTTGTGACTAGATCTTCCCATAATGATTGGTCAGCTTTCCGTAAGGCCAATGGAAGCTCGCTGAGATGTAAGGTTAAAATTTAAATATATGAACAAACTTTTCCGCAATAACAAAAGTCAGAATATTACCTCCCATCTTCATCCTATGCTAGCGCCATTGCTTACTGTAAATACTGAATTCATTTTCTTAATATTCTGACATTAAGATATTTATCTACTAACCATTTAGTGTTCAAATGGTTCGTACTTCATAGTTATTCACTAACACTCTTCACATGTTGATGTGCAAATGCACATACATGCAACATGAATGTAGTTTTCTAATACTTTTGTATGAAATGTTTGCAAATATTAAGTGCTTTAGTTAAGACTTGTATTTTATTCTAAACCAGGAAAAAGAAAAAAGAAAAAAAAAACACCCTCCCTGAATACATGCACATTAACTGCACATGCAGGAGAAAGAAGAAGACAGGAGCTAAATTCCTGGATGGTGTACCTGTTAAGCTTTAAATGACTAAATTCCTGGATGGTGTACCTGTTAGGCTTTTAATGACCAGCACCTAAGAAATCATACCTGCTTTTTCATCAAACTCTTGAGTTTTATTCTACATGTCTCAATGCGGAAAAATGCAGCTAAATACTCACTCTACACACCCTTTATGTGATTCTACTGAACCAGTGTGATTCTACTTAGCCCGTGCTTATTATTAGTCAGGAACCATGGTTGCTTACAAAAAAATCACGCAAGATGGATACAGATAAAAAATGTCAAACACCTTGGCCAATATGCAAATTTATCCGACATAAAAATGAAAGTACTATCTGATCTCAGAGTGCAAATTATAGAAATCGCAGCTTATGATGGTTTCGTGCGGGTGTTTGTGAAAATGCAACAGACTATATCAGCTTAAGAATCTATGCATGAAAGCTCAGAAGCCGTTACATGTCATATGCCTGTGCCCAGAATCATGAGAAGCAAATAATACAGTTTCAATTCCTAGTGGGACACACATCTGCAGTTCACACATCTATGTAGGACAGCTCCATGAACCGTTATGTACCAAAACTGATGCAGTTGCAACTGAATGAACATCCAGTCCCTCACGTGATGTGAATAGTGCTAAAGTCCATGTCTTGCTCTTTCAAACTTCCACTGCCTGTACATGGTATCCAGCCAGGATAATAGACGAGGTCTATGACAAGTAAAATGCTGATTCTGGTAATACAATTTCACAAGACCTCTTTGAAATGAATCCTAAAGAATGTATGTCCACTTACCCAGTTACCCAACAGAGGAAATGGCCCTTAAAAGCTGAATGTAGAAAAAGTACTTATTTAGCTGATCCCAAGGATGTTATCCATTGTTTTTTAACATGAACTAGTGCCTATTTACTTACACTTTGATATTACAAAAACTGAATGAAATATACAACATTTTGATAATAGTAACTCCATTGTAAGTATGATATCATCGAGTGGCAAGCTTACAAAGAGTCATGCATGTAACAATAAAACTACTAAAAGAAATATACAACCTATCCCAGATAATAAATGCACTGCTGCATATTATTAAGGCGCTACCTTTTCTTTTTGACATATAAAAACACATCATACGATTTGAAGGCATACCTGATGCTTTCTCCTTCGGATCTGTTTTAGAAGGAACTGCTTTCTTTGCAGGTGGCTCAACCTCATTGTGCTTCCTTAGGACTGTCTTAGAAGCAGTTTTTGTTTTCTCATTGGTTTTATTCCTATCTTTTGAGTGTTTGGAATTTTTTGACTGTTTGGAAGATGATGGGCTATTAGGACTCTTTGCAGTTGTGGGAGAAGAAATCTCTTTTGAAGTATCACACACCTTCAGCTTCTTTGTAATGGCAGAGCCACCTTTTTTTGGAGATTTCATCTCCTGCCTTCCCTTTCCAGATTCACGATCGTCCTTGTCATCTTCTGGTGTTTTTTCAGAGTCAAATTCTTTCTCCATGCACTCAGAATTTTCAGATGAATCATCCTCAGAAGGAACACCATTTTCATCTTCTTCTTCTTCTTCCTCCTTTCTGTCATGTGCAGTCTTCCCTTTTGTTTTTGGTGTATCTTTACTCTTATTTTCCTGCAGTATTAGAGCTACTACATGTTTAGGTGATTCAACAAGTACACGCTTGAATAAGTAAATCAATTAGGCCCTTCCGCTAGTATCATTGTCGTCATCATCGTCATATATGCCCCTTACCGTCAAAACAGTGATCATGATTAAGTAAGACAAACGCTAAAATAAGAAGGTTTTACCAAAAGATCAACTTTTTTTAACCACCAGTCGGTCATTTAAATTGATTCCATAATCCCAGGCACTGGATATGGACAAAAGGGGAACTTCATGCAAAATCTAAAAGGTAGGTCAGTTTAGGGGCATTCTATCATATTGTCCTGCAGTAAGTTCATGCAATAAAGAGCACTTGCAGTGTAATGGATGTCAGAACACTCCACTATACCCAAAGTGTGCAATCTAAAATATGCTTTATATAAACTCTATTGACCTATGAACTAACATTTCCTCGTATAAAGATCGCTGAGAGTACCTGAGAAATTTACAACCCACAGTCTACCTATAGTCAAGCACCGAAAATGGTGAAGATATCCTATCTGAAGAACTATATACAAAGGAAGGGCATGAAATGTGACCAACGAGGCAAATTGGAAAGAGGGTGCAAAAGAGAATCAGGAGGGACTTCTATCTCTTAAACACAATATAAGCCAAAGAGCATATGAATTTATCAAACAAGGTATGTACGCAGAACATTATTGAATGATAAGTCAGACAATATAAGAGTACAAAGATAGAAAAGAAAGATATAAAATACCAACTGAATATGACTTTTAAGTTGAAAATCAAACCTTCTTTGACCGCTTTCCCAAAAATCCTCCAGAGCTTTTTGATCCACTCTCCTTAGTCCCTCTCTTCCTTTTCTTAGATTTCGCTGACTGCTATAATTGAAGGTACGAATGATGATAAGTCATACTTCATGATGTATAATCTCGTCTTAGAAAAAAGATTTTTATCCTTGAAGGTAAACCTGGTCTTTCTCAGAAAGTATAACATCTGTTGTAGCATGAGGTGCCACCATAAAGTCCAGTAACATTGCAACTAGCTCCTCCTGCTAGCACATTCCAACCTATAAGGTATAAACATAAACTTGCAAAACCACCAAATCCAAGCGTAAAATATACATGTAAATGTAAGAGAATTTAAATCAGCAAACCTTCCTTGCGTTAGACTTGGCTTTCAACACGGGTATATCAAACAAATCACAGAAATCCAGTAATGTATCTTTCACATATTTATCAAGTTTTTCCTTTACTTTGGTCTTTTGTTTGTCCTGCAAACAAGTTAGTTGCTAATTATTTCTGGAATAAAAAAAAATACATGAAGTGTGCAAATATAGGAAACATAATAAGGATCTCTAAAGCATATAATGCTTTCAGTTTACTTGGGGCCTGGAAAAAAAGGCCTTTACCTCACTCTCATGCCATACAAACCCAGAGAATTGGAGAATGTGAGTTTTATAATTAATCGCCTGCAAAAGAAAAGAAATATCAAATCTCCATATGAGTAAAGGGTGAGAACAGAATAAAACCATATCAAATGAATATCTAATCTAAAATAACCAAGGAAAAAAGGAGTTCAGGAATTAGTTATAATTAAAGGACCCAAGCACTACAATGAAATGAGGGTATCAATAGAATTTGCACGCGCCTGAGGCAAGAGACTGATGTCTATGTGACTCGTTCGACCTTGCGGTGCTGCATGAAATTGCATGGTGTCATAGAAACTCTCAAGTGAGTACACAAGGCACAATGCACGGTTGCCTAAATGGTTTCAGGCATAAACTGATTGCAGGTATAAACTGGAAACTCATTTCTTTGGGTATTAACCAAGATTCAAGAACAACCAACTACACCAGACATTAACCCACCCTATGGACAAATGTCTTATAAAGAATATCTACTTATAAACAGCTTGATAATGTGCTAAACTTTATAAAAGGCTACCTCTGACAGTTCTCGGTCTTCACCCTCTTCTCAATCATTTGTTCTCCTATCAGTCATCTTTTTCATGTCTACTTCATATTCTTTTCTAAGTATTTTTCCTCTGTCTTCTACTTATTCTCTACTTAGTCTTCTTTATTCTCCTTATTCTTGTCATTCAATTCTTCCAATGCCTTCTATTTCCTTTCTTCTTGGTTTTCCTCTTCTTCTCACCCCAGCTCTTCCCTGAGAACAAATAAATACACTAGACTTCATCCACTTTATGGACAAATGCCTTATACAGAAATATCTACTTATAAACACCTCGATAACATGTTTAACGATACAAACTACTACGTATGTCACTTCTTGGTCTTCACCTTCTTAATCATTTCTTCCACTTCCTTTCTTCTTGGTTCTCCCCTTCTTCTCACCCAAGCTCTTCTCTGAGAACAAATAAATACACTAGACGTCATCCACTTTACGGACAAATGCCTTATAGAGAAATATCTACTTGTAAGCACCTCGATAGCATCTTTAACGTTACAAACTACTACCTATGTCACTTCTTGGTCTTCACCTTCTTCTCAACCATTTCTTATCTTCTCAGTCATTTTTTTCCTTTGTCTTCTTGATATTCTTTTCTCAGTATTCTTCCTTTGTTATCTACTTATTCTCTAGTTAGTCTTGCTCTCCTTATTCTTGTTACTCTGTTCTTCCTCTACTTCTCACCCAGGCTCTTCTTTCTGCGCAACGTTCACATCCAGTGGGCTAACTGGTAGCGGAAGTAAATGCAACTACTGAACAGTGAAAGAAGTGGAACAATGTAAGAAACATGAAGGAACAAGATTTTTGGCAGAGGAGAAGCTGAGGGCGAAGGAATTATGTTACTTGCTAATAAAGAGTGGTTTGAGTGGTGTCTTCGTTTCTACATCATTTCAGTATGCATCTTTCTGGTACATTATTGTTAAACGCATTTTTCTTGAATCTTGTCTAAAAAAATGTGGAAAATGAAGCACTGAGGTGCCCTGTCGCTCATGCCTCGACAACACTGATGTACTAGTAGTGAGAAATTTCAAGTTAAGAAAAGTAAAAGATTAATAAAAAAAACTACATTAATAACAAATCTGAAGACATCAAAAGAGTTTATTGTAATTCCGACTTCAAATTATCTCTGGACTGAAAGGATACAATTCCAGCTATGTGTGTAGCAACTTAAAGTTGCATAACTATAGTATCTCATAGCCAAATGCATCTACAGAAGTGACACCTAGCTTATCTAGATCACCAAAAAATAAAGAAAGAAAGAAAAAGCTTACAATTATCATAAATCAGCTTCTCGGACTCTAAATATTGCATATACATTTAGGATTTTCTAAGTACACATCTAGAATAAACCAGTGCCAATAAACAATTTAAAGCTTACAAAACCTAAAATTAATTATACATCAAGCACTGTAGAAAATTTGAGCACTAACAAGAAATGGCAAGAAACTTCCACAATGAAACCATATTCAGGCATCGAGTGTTAGCATTCCTCACAATAAGTTGGATACACATTGAAATGTACCCATAATTATCTTCTTCGTCATAGCCCACCTCAAATGTATAGAACTCCATCTATCAATCACACCAACCCTCCAGACAGTTAAGCTCCTTCGAGTCTCTTCTCAGTGTGAGACAATAAATCCTACTACTCTCTATTCATCATCCCTCCAAAATCTAGACACCCATCAAACACTGTCAATGCCAACATCAAACACAGTGTCGATAACCTGATATCTTTTAAGGAGGTCCCTTCACAGTTAATGAAGATTTCTGCATATGTAACCTAGCACGTGATACTTGCTAAATTTTTCTGTTACAAATGTTCCAAACATGTCCATCAATGCTGAATCAAGGTTAAACGGCTTCTAAGTTTTTTTAAAAAAATCCATGGTTACAAATCTCAAATAAATATCAGAAGAAACCTTAAAGCTCAATGACCATTAAAATGAAGATGTAAATTCATTTGACAAATGGCAAGCAGAAAGTGGCAACTGCCAAGTAAAGGGAAATGGGAAAGCTAGAAAAAAGTGATTGAAATTTCCATTTCTTCCTTAATTTGGGCTTTAGGAAAGCGATGGATTGAATGGTGCTCATTTTCCTTGCCAACTAGGTTTAGGCAATTGAAATGGGCTATTTAATATATTATATTAGTATTATAATGAGACAATCAAGAGAAAGTACTAATACTTAGGTTTCCACTATCTTTTCACTTGCCAAGTCCTAGTGCCAGCAGCTAAGAGATCCTATATCATATGAAATAAAGGGGAAAATGCGCTATATCAATTGCTTTCGCTGAAAGTAAATACTCGTTTTTTTTTCATTTTTTTTTTAATTCTAAAATACTTGGCATCACCTCTGTTGTGTACAAACACATTCTAACTATCACAGAGATTATGGGTGTCATCATTACAAAGCCAAACATGTAGTATGGACTAGCCGACTAGGTAACCTAGGAATAAGCTTTTCCTAGCCAAGTGACTAATATATGTGTTATATATAACCAAATGTTATATACCTTAACGATGCAACCGTGACAGAAGTAAGAGGATTGTATTGTGAAACACAAACTTCCATCAATTACTGTCTCGTAAACATAGTTCACAAACATTGTGGTTTATATCGAATTATACAAGGGGGTGGGAAGTTTATGCGTTTTAGTTGGTAACAGAACATCAGAGGAGATGACCCATAATAGAACGGAATGGAAGAATAGGATTCATGTAGCCGACTCCAAACATTTGGGATAAAGGCTTCGTTGTTGTTGTTGTTGTTGTTGTAGTTGGTAATAGAACATCATTGTTCCAATCTGAGAATTGAGATCTAGGATGCCAACCAATTTGGAGAACCTTTCAAACCCTCAGCACCATATTATCATTAAATAAAATTAACTTGTATTTTATGCTCCCACTTTTTAAGAAACTCTGAAGCCTTCAATACTCTTCGCCCTGAAAGCAATGTGGGAGTCAACTCAACTTGGTAATAAGATAGCTTACTTCCATCTGTAGCCATTAGCAATTATTTGTTTGCAAAAATATTGTTAGATTATACCCACTGGAGTGAACATAGCAACAGGTACATGAAGTTTCCCTTTGCTCCTAAGATACCTTATTTTGATAAACAAGCCTAAAGGATGAACATAAGTACTAAAACAGCTCAACATGGGATCATACGAAGCAATGTTGAAATAAACGCATTACATAACTCATTATTTCGCCCTATGTAACTTAATAAACCTTAAATGTTAAGTAACATTTAAAATAACACAAATACATTGTTACTCTATGTTATTACGAAATAGAAGACACTATCTCACTATAACACACTCTATTTCAATATAACTCACCTTATATCAATATAATTTATAGTAGACTTGAAAGTATTCTTCTTTTGCTTTGTTTAAGACTTGATGTACTTCAATGTTCACTTTTAAATTGATGTTAAGCTTGATAGCTTTTTTTCAAGGTTATCGATAGCGGATAGCGTCGCGTAGCGGTGAGGCATCGCTAAGGCTATTTGGGGCTATTGCGGCAAAATAGCGGTAAAAAGCGCAAAGTCAAATAGCGGTCTAATTTAGATATGTATAAATATTTAAAAAAAATTAAAGAAAAATCTCGAAAATCTAAAAGTGCATATTTGATGATTTAAAGAGATCCTAAATATGAAATAGACATGTAACCGTCACATAATACGAAGGCGACACGAGGAGGAGTCAAAGAATCGTCGTCTTGAGAAGATGAGTGGCGATGAGAGGACTGATGGGAGGAACTCACAACAGAGGAGATGAGAGGAAGTGCCGAGGAGGTGCCGGAGAATATGGGAGGTGGCGGAGTACGGAAATCGCGGAGGCGGTGGGATCACGATGGTTCTGGTCGAGTTTAATTTTAAAAATAAACCTCAAATTGCTTTTAAATAGCGGTCAAGAAATCGCGGAGGCGGTGGGATCACGATGGTTCTGGTCGAGTTTAATTTTAAAAATAAACCTCAAACCGCTTTTAAATAGCGGTCAAAAAGCGGATTTTGCTCACAATCGCCCACTATTCACCGCTATGGCGCTATTGGCCGCTTTTACGAGCAGAAAGCGCATATTCCGCAATGTCACCGATAGCGGGCAATAGCGTCGCGGGAAGGGACCGCTAACGCTATTAGCGCCGCTATAGCGGGGCTATTTACCGCTATTTACAACAGTGCTTTTTTTCAAAGTCAAGATATACTTGTGATTCTGTAACTTAAGATTTATGCAGATTGCAGTGAATGTGAAAGTTTGGAATGAGATATGTGAATTTGTGATAACATATTTGCACATTTATAATGACACTTGTTATTAAATTAGTATGTCTAGAATTAAATTTTATATTTTTATCAAAAATGTGAATTTCTATTCTTTGATATCTTTTCCAATTGATTATAATTATTACGGATATTTTTGTATTTGTTTTAAATTAAAATAGTGGCAAAACAAGTAATCTATGTTCTGTTACACTACATAACCTTTAAGGCAGAGCATTACGTTTTTCGTATTAAGAATGCTGATTTTATTTTAAGAACAAGTTATGCCCTTCTCCGAACTTACTACCCACCTGGAGAGTAGACAATCAATGCATTTCACTTAATGAACAAGGTCCGTAGTTGGTCTCTGACCCTTGATGCTGAGGGCATCTTTGGGGTGATCTCCTAGTTGCATGATGCTCTGGGTAGAAGGGTGCTCTGGGAAGGGTTGTTCCACAGATGAAAAGTGAACCCTGCAACACAAAAGATCTTTGCCCGCTCTACTAATTTTACAAAGAGCTCTGTACCTAACAAAGCACCTAATAGGTACCAGAATGGTTACTATTGGGTCGGGTGAGATAGAGAATAGATGTTATATACATTATCATTATTTTCAACATTGATATGAAGTACATCTCTAAGAGATACCAACATTCATGAAACAAATTGTTATTTATCCAGCGATGATAAACATTTTATAGATTCAAATTTACTCATGTCCTCTAACAATGAATAAACATCCAGAAAATATATGATAGAGATAATAAAATTCTCTATAAATGATTCACCTTTCCAACTCTTCCAAAAAGTGTTTGATGAAGCAACCTAAGCTCAGCTGGCTTCTTCTTTCCTACCTTGTATGCCACTGGAATGAAGATTGAAAGAACTCACCACAATTAATATATATACACCTAGAAAAGTTGTCATACAAAATGAAGCAACAAGAAGAACAAAGCAAACAGAGATTGCAATAACAATTAATGTACATGTAATGACAAAAGTAAAGCCGAGAACCACATTTGCAATTCATTATATAAATTTTATGTTTGAAGAAAGATATTATCATCAGATGGTATCTACATTGTATAGAATAAGCTAGATATCAGTTAAATAGTGTGATCTTCAACACTCAGATATGAGTATTAAGATTCACCTCTAGTTTTGAGTTATGGAGGAAGGTCTGGAGGAAAAGAGGCTAATAGTAAGTAGATTAAACATAGGTACACGGGAAGCAAGTTTAGTTGAAAGAATAAATAAGAAATTCCCCCAATAAATTTATGGACCTAAAATAACTGAATAAAAGGAAGAACTTCTTAATTGCAACCACAGAAAAACCAGAGAGTAAATGAAGACATGCCAAATGAAAGTAAATGCACCAATTAAACACATGCTTTTAATATAAACTTTAATAATCTCATGCTTCTGTCATAAATAAGATATGATGGTATGTTAGGCAAATTACACGACCTGCATCAACAAAAAGTATGTGACTTAAAAGTTTAAGCTCTAGCATCAAAAGTACCAAGAATTTCTTAATTCAGTAACATTCCAAACTCAGAGTAGCCAGTTTGGTACATTATGTTGCACAGGGGACACTTGACATAAAATAATTATTTCCATTCAGAAGGGGAAAACTGTGAGAGTCTAAGGCAGGAAAACAGGAGTGATATGGGAAATGCATCAAGCTACAAAGGCAAATATAAAGAATCCAGTAGAAATATGAACTTTTAGTAAAGGTGAATTTATGATGTCAAAATGAAAAAATACATCACAAATTAGTCCACCACACTATGTGACAAAGCCACCCTATGCCACACTGTGTGACAAAGCCACTCTACTCATACTGAGTAAAACACCATACCATTTGGTATATCCTTCAATGGAGTTCCACGGCCCTAGAAAAATAGATAGAACATGATTAATAATTACAGAATAAATTATGTTTATTCGTTAAAAGAACATATGCATAATCTCACCTTTTCGATAACAAGTGGTTTAACTGATTCATTGTCCAGAGCTTCAACTAATCTTTCCACTGATTTCCTCTCACGTACAGGACGTTCAATAGAGGAAACCACAGGAGTACTAACTTCCTTGGGCTTTTTCTCACTTTGTTTCTTCTCATTTGTTTCTCCCTTCTCACTAACTTTTTGCCCTCTCGTAGGTTTCCTCTTTGATCCTTGTGTGTCTTCTTCAGCCACCTTACTCTCCACCACTTTCTTCTTTGCATTTACATAATCATTTTCTTTCATTACATCCTTATCTTCCTCCATTTTGTTATCTTCCACTTCTCTGTCTCCCATCTCAACATCTTGTACGCTGTCAACTTCCTCCTTTTTCATATTCTCTGCCTCCTTTTTCATATCCTCAGCATCCACCTTTTCTTTATCGTCAGCTTCCTCCTTCATATCTTCAGCTCCCTCCTTTTTCCCATCTTCGGCATTCCTCTTTTCCATAGTTGTGGATTCCTCTTTCATAGCAGTGGCTCCCTCCTTCGTAGGTGTGCCTTCCACCGGTTTAGTCTCTTCGCCTTCTTTCTTAGTCTCTTCAACTTCCTCCATTTTAGAGTCCTCAGCATCCGTCTTTTTTGTATCGTTACCTTCCTTCTTTTCTGTATCCTTTTCTTTGGTAGTGTCTACTTCCTCTTTGCTTGTGTCTTTGTCTCCCTCCTTTTTCGTATTCTCAGCCTCCTCAATTTTCTTAGCCTCTACTTCCTCATTTTTTGTATCTTCAGCTTCATCATTTTTCGTATTCTCAGCTTCTTCCTTTTTCAAATCCTCAGCTTCTTCGTTTTTCACATCCTCGGGTTTTCTCTCTTTGTTATCATCAACTCCGTCCTCTGTCATTTCATCAACTTCTTCTTTTCCCGTGTCCTCAGCCTCTTTCTTCGTTGAATCATCAACTTCAGCCATTCTCGAATCCTGCGCTTTGGTAACATTTGCATTATCAGCCTCTGTCATTTCCACATCAGCATCCTTCTTCTCTTCTTTCTGTTCTTTTCCTCCATCCACAACTTCTACCATACCATTTAATTTTTTATCTTTCTTATCAGAAATGGTCTCGGCAACATTATGAATGGGATCATTGGTAGAACATGACCCATTTGTGGTTGTATTTGCATCAGATTCTGCTTTTGGTTCAGGTTCGGACATTTCTAAAGTACCTAAAAAAATAATGTAAAATGGTATCAACCAAATCTAACAGGACAATAACATTTCCCTCAGAAAGGAGCAGAAGATTAATTTGTTCTTAAACACATAATATAAGTTAGAATATAATTGAACCAACATAATGGTGAAAAAAAGCAGCTTATTGACAAAGGAAAGCTCAATTATATAAAACCAAAACTCAAAAATTGAATTACAATGCAAAACAAAACAGAATCGTTATTCAAATAGCCATCGCTGCAATTTTATCTACGACAACGTCACAAAAATACACAGCAAAAAGGAATTCTCAAGCTAGAGCTACAATATTGCAAACATTATAAAGTGATATTGTTGGTATAATGTAAATATAAAACATAAAATTGCAAAAAGCTGAAGCATTTCAAGCAAAAGTAGAAACCTAAATGAAAAAGGCATAGAAAATTTGGAACTTTTACGAACCAACATAAAGAAATTTTCAGAAAATTAACGCACTAAACATGATCTCGAACGAGCATTCAAAGGAACCTAAAATTGCAGAAAAATGTGACAGAAATTTTGCATAAGAAAATAAAAAAGCCATCATCTTACGGTGTTACAAAACCCTAAGCTCAACAGCGCACTATCCTCAACAAATTAATAACTTAAAATTCCAAATAAACTACAAAACAAACAGAGAGATCGACACTTACAGAAGAACTGAGAGAAAATGGCGATCAATTTCGAGGAAAAAATTTCAGGATAATTTTCTCCTCGAAGCGAACTGAAAAAAATAAATAGAGTAAAACAAGAAAAGGGACTTCTTTTTTCGATTATATATTTTCGTTTGTTTTTTTAAAATATATCGGACCCGAAACTCGGACTCCAACAGCAATCTATAACTAATGAGTGGCAGTTGGATGCGCTGGTGACAGCTCAGGCTGCCATGTGTGTTGAGTTATGAAAACTTTGGAGTTCGGAGGTAAAATGGACGGTCTTGATTTCGTTGAGACCGGGATCCAGATTGTTTGTGGAACGGCGAGGATCGGGATTAATGGGTGCGTGTGGGCCGGTTGGGCCCAACTCATGATCTGGCTCGTGCCGGTTTCCTATCTGGGCTGCTGGGCTAGGTTAAATCTGGATTTAGTCAAGCTTAGAGGATTAGATATTGTCGTCGCGGGTCTGGCGATGGACTCAATCCGAACAACGATTCGTATGAATCCAGACCCATTCCACGGTATGGGCTGTAGCATAGGGGCTGTTTGGTTTATTTCCCATTTTATTGGGAAACATCATTCCATGTGAAAAACTCATATTTTGGATTTTCTAAAGTTTTTCATGAAATTGATTGTTGGTGTTTGGTTCACGCATAAAACATGGTGGGAAATCAATTTATACACTTTTTATTTGTTTGGTTGGTATCTAAAAAAGGGAATACTTTTGGTTGATTAGACTTTTCCCACTTATCTTGTATTTGATTGATATTGAAGTTTGTAGGGAACAATGTATATGGTCATCATGGTAAGTTTACCTCTCACTAAAGATAAATTTATTTATGACATTTATGGGTGGTAATCATACCAAAAGAAAAGTGCTAAAATAACATATGAAACCTATAAATTACCTGATTCATCATAAATACCTGTTTGACATGGAAAATCAAACGAAATCTATAAATAACATGATTGCTCATAACAGTATGAAGTACGCACCTGAATTAGCAGAAAATTCACATGACACCTGTAAATAACCTGATTCATCATAAATACATGTTTGACATGAAAAATCATACGAAACCTGTAAATAACATGATTGCTCATAAGTTCATAACAATATGAAGTACGCACCCGAATTAGCAGAAAATTGATACGAAACCTGTAAATAACCTGATTCATCATAAATACCTGTTTGACATGAAAAATCATACGAAACTAATAGATAACATGATTGGTCATAACAGTGTGAATTACGCACCCGAATTAGCAGAATATTGATTACAACCTATAAATAACCTGATTCATAATAAATACATGTTTTACACGAAAAATCATACGAAACTAATAGATAACATGATTGGTCATAACAAAGGTGAATTACGCACCAATTAGCGTAAAATTCATATGAAACCTGTAAATAACCTGATTCATCATAAATACCTGTTTGACATGAAAAATCTTGAATCCAAACATGTAACATGATTGGGCATAACTCGTATGAACTATACACCTGAATTAGCAAAAATTTCACGCAAAACCTGTAAATAACCTGATTTGTCATAACAACTCATATAACATGAGAATAAAAAAGGCTCAGGATACATTTATCTGTAGGTCATTATCATCACGGAAAGCCATCCAATACATCTTATTAAAAGATGTAGGTTGCTATTCACAGTTTTGGACCTTTATCATTGCCTTAATTATAACCAAACAAATCACCATGGACAATCATAAATATTATAAGAAACCTGTAAATAACCAGATTAATCATAAATACCCGTATGTAATGGAAAATCACACCAAACCAGTAAATACCAAACCTGTAAATTATTGAGGCTGAGTAGTTGATTCAAATAAAAGAAATAAAACTGGTTAGGTTTCAAAACCATGAGTGATTCAAAACCACGAGCAAAACCTGCAGAAAAATTAATGATCAAGATAAATGCTGTTAGATTCAACATCCAACTACCAACTAAGTGTACCAGTCCATATTCATCTATAAAAGCCAACGTTTGCATGCCAAATATTAACCAGGGAAAAAGATGAGCAAGAAAGATAGAGATATTGGTGAATCTTCATCTGCATCAACATCAAAGGTAAGAATCTTGAAATTATAAAAAAAAATTGTAGCTATTTTTTTCTAATACTAATTTACTTTGATTTTTTTTATCTCAGCATGGAAGGATTACTAAACCCATACTACCCATTTTTGAAGAATAGATTAAATATACAGATGAAGATCGAGAGCGTGATGCTATGGATGATATAATTCATGTAGCATGGATAATACTAAAAGCTAATGCTACATCACGGGCTAAGGAAACTGGCTACTGAGTATCTGAACCAAGAGGATAATAGTCCGAGAGATCGGGTCCCGAACCCTAGAGTGGAGCAACCGTACACATATATGATGATATGGTATACTTCACAGTGTTCCTCATTGATGTCAGCCGCTACGCCGAGTAGAGATGACGTCTCATTACTTCATAGGTATGAGCGCTCCAAATCGACGGTCAAGTACCTTGTGGGGATTCGTCGGATCCTTCAGAAGAAAGATCATTACCGCCTCTATTGTTATTTTCCTGAGATCGATGACACCAACCCCAGAGATGAATTTGAAGACAGTCCAGGTACCAAAGGATTCACTAGCTTAACCAGCGGGTGCTTCAACTGGCTGGTCAATATCAGACCAAGCCATCTCGTTGCTAGGCTGAATGGAACTGAGTGCTATATCGAACCGTACTTGCCTTGTCGATTCGCTCATCAGTTCAGATACGACTAGCTCTATGTCGGGAATCTGAATACAGGATTCCTACGCGCAGGGAGCTTGGTGGATGGTCCTCGTGCTTGGTATCATTTTGTTGCTGGAGCTACAGTGACCAGATTCGGAATCCCCCACCACGTACCTAACTGTTACATGATGTTAGGGTTCTGCAAGTGGTACAATGTGGTGATTGTCCCCAACTCCAACTTTCAGGTGAATAAAACTGATTTATGGTGGATCACCCAAAAGTATAAGGAATTGGCTAGGAAGGGTTCGAAGAGTAGAGCTCCTGGGCTCCAAAACTTTCTAGCGGATGGTGCGCCAGAAGATGAAGATTGAGAGGCGTCGAGTGGGCAGCCTTCTCCTCAAAGGCCAGTTGGTGTTAGTATTTGGGAACCGTTTGAATCTGCGGTTCGCTGAGGAGCACCTGGCAGAGGAAGGAGGGCTCGAGGAAAGAGGCAGTTGTAAGCCCATCTTCTGCAAGAACCTCCAAAGAAGCAGCATTTAGCGCCTTCAGAGCCTGAGCAAAGCCAAGTGCCCAGAGATTCTTCAAGGAGCGGGGAAGAGTCTCCTGTGATCCTGGCGCAGGAACCTATAGTTGAGCCTCCCGCATCCTCATGTAAGCTTTACCTATGCCTTTGCATTGCTTTGTTTGAAATGTACCTGATTGACATGTACCCCCTCGTATGTAGGTAAAGAGCCCATCCCTCTTGATCAAGAAGGTTCAGATGACGAGGAGAAGGTGGATTACAAGGCTGAAACTGATGGCTATTTTACTGAACCTGATGATGCAGGCTTCAAGGGCGATGTAGGTGGTTCCTCTTATGTGCCAGGTATGATTTTCCCTGACCAGTCTTGTGTAGTTTCTTTACTTCGATAATTAACCCTTCGTCTATCTCTTTGGCACATGATGGACCTAGATCGGAGACTGAGGGTGAAGCGGCTCCCATATCTATTCCTACTGATGAGTTTGCACCAACGGCTGACTTTGATGGTGCATGTGGTGCTATTGAGCCTGTGCTAACTACCAATGTAGAGGCAAGTCCTGCACCTGCGCCTGTTTCTGCAGTGCGACGTAGGTTAATTATTCACGAGTCATTTGACGAGATGATGATACATCAGTTTCTCCGATTCTAGCAAGAGTCAGTAGGATAGTCCCGCCGAGTTTTAAGCCTCAGCTTGAAGATGATCCTACCAAAATAGCAGATGAATTTATCAAGCCGGAGGTCACAACTGTAGGCGTTGAAAAATACTTACAAGATCCTCGAAACCAACTCGTGACGGGGAGTCGGCGAATGACAACCCATCGAATGATACAGACGTCGAATCGTTAAGGCGAACTTCGACGGCGAACCCATAGCCACAAGCACGGCTTAAACCGACTTGAACGGACGATCGGGTTTGAGCCGTTGAACGAACGAACCAAGAATTAGTCCACGAGTAAAGTATAGGCGGAACCCAAGCCCGAGACGAAACGGAAAACGATTTAAAAAACGACGAAAACGGCGAACGCTGCTTCTACTAATCCAATCGAAGTTACTTCTGCCTGTGGTCGAAGCGTTTCGCTATTACGAAAGCCAATTCCTACCAGAGGTGCCTCTACTACCGGTAGGTACGGCCACCACCAGCTGAATACCTCCACTTTACCGGCTTCGAGGCACCTACCAACTTGGTCAAAGGTAGGTGTATAATTACGCCCAAATAAGTCAACCGAATCAAGTTGATCCGGGTTCATTTGTGAGTATCATACTATCGTCCTCGTCGGATCGTTCTCCGCCTAAAGGTTAAGTTCACGAATGCTTGACTTTACAAAGTCGATATCTCAAGCCGGAAGGAATTGGGCAAAATGACGAGGAGCAAACCTAACCCTTCGGTGGGTTTGGTTAGCTCCGTCTCGTCGAGATAGTCGATTTTCACATATAATTCGTCCAATTCGGCGTGCGGTTTGAAAGTTACGACTGTTCTTAGTAGCATATGAGAAAGTTAAGCCAGCGTGAAGCTCTCCATTCGGCGAGGTTAGCCAGCGTAGCTCTCCATTCGGTCGAGGTTAGCCAGCGTGAAACCCTTCATCCAAGCGAGGTTAGCCAAGCAAGCGAAACCCTTCATTGAGGCGAGGTTAGCCAAGCAAGCGAAACCCTTCATCGAGCGAGGTTCGCCAAGCAGCGAAACCCTTCATCCAGACGAGGTTCGCCAAGCAGCGAAACCCTTCATCCAGACGAGGTTCGCCAAGCAGCGAAACCCTTCATCCAGTCGAGGTTCGCCAAGCAAGCGAAACCCTTCATCCAGACGAGGTTCGCCAAGCAGCGAAACCCTTCATCCAGACGAGGTTCGCCAAGCAGCGAAACCCTTCATCCAGACGAGGTTCGCCAAGCAGCGAAACCCTTCATCCAGACGAGGTTCGCCAAGCAGCGAAACCCTTCATCCAGACGAGGTTCGCCAAGCAGCGAAACCCTTCATCCAGACGAGGTTCGCCAAGCAGCGAAACCCTTCATCCAGACGAGGTTCGCCAAGCAGCGAAACCCTTCATCCAGACGAGGTTCGCCAAGCAGCGAAACCCTTCATCGAGCGAGGTTCGCCAGCGTGAAGCTCTCCATTCGAGCGAGGTTAGCCAAGCAGCGAAACCCTTCATTGAGGCGAGGTTAGCCAAGCAGCGAAGCTCTTCATTGAGGCGAGGTTAAGCCCACTTAGCGGCTTCGACTTTCATCGAGGTTCGCCAGCGTGAAGCTCTCCATTCGTCGAGGTTAGCCAGCGTGAAACCCTTCATCCAAGCGAGGTTAGCCAGCGTGAAACCCTTCATCGAGCGAGGTTCGCCAAGCGTGAAGCTCTCCATTCGATCGAGGTTCGCCAAGCGTGAAGCTCTCCATTCGGTCGAGGTTAGCCAGCGTGAAGCTCTCCATTCGGTCGAGGTTAGCCAAGCAGCGAAACCCTTCATTGAGGCGAGGTTAGCCAAGCAGCGAAGCTCTTCATTGAGGCGAGGTTAGCCAGCGTGAAGCTCTCCATTCGAGCGAGGTTAGCCAAGCAGCGAAACCCTTCATCCAAGCGAGGTTAGCCAGCGTGAAACCCTTCATCCAAGCGAGGTTAGCCAAGCAAGCGAAACCCTTCATCCAAGCGAGGTTAGCCAAGCAAGCGAAACCCTTCATCCAAGCGAGGTTAGCCAAGCAGCGAAACCCTTCATCGAGCGAGGTTCGCCAGCGTGAAACCCTTCATCGAGCGAGGTTCGCCAAGCGTGAAGCTCTCCATTCGAGCGAGGTTAGCGGCGGCGAAGCTCTCCATTCGAGCGAGGTTAGCCAAGCAGCGAAACCCTTCATCGAGCGAGGTTCGCCAGCGTGAAGCTCTCCATTCGAGCGAGGTTAGCCAAGCAGCGAAACCCTTCATCCAAGCGAGGTTAGCCAAGCAAGCGAAACCCTTCATCCAAGCGAGGTTAGCCAAGCAAGCGAAACCCTTCATCGAGCGAGGTTAGCCAAGCAGCGAAACCCTTCATCCAAGCGAGGTTAGCCAAGCAGCGAAGCTCTTCATTGAGGCGAGGTTAGCCAGCGTGAAGCTCTCCATTCGATCGAGGTTCGCCAGCGTGGCTCTCCATTCGAGCGAGGTTAGCCAAGCAGCGAAACCCTTCATCCAAGCGAGGTTAGCCAAGCAGCGAAACCCTTCATCCAAGCGAGGTTAGCCAAGCAAGCGAAACCCTTCATCGAGCGAGGTTCGCCAGCGTGAAGCTCTCCATTCGATCGAGGTTCGCCAGCGTGAAGCTCTCCATTCGTCGAGGTTAAGCGGCGAAACCCTTCATCCAAGCGAGGTTAGCCAAGCAGCGAAACCCTTCATCCAAGCGAGGTTAGCCAAGCAAGCGAAACCCTTCATTGAGGCGAGGTTAGCCAGCGTGAAGCTCTCCATTCGATCGAGGTTCGCCAGCGTGAAGCTCTCCATTCGAGCGAGGTTAGCCAAGCAGCGAAGCTCTTCATTGAGCGAGGTTCGCCAAGCGTGAAGCTCTCCATTCGATCGAGGTTCGCCAAGCGTGAAGCTCTCCATTCAGTCGAGGTTAGCCAAGCAGCGAAACCCTTCATCCAAGCGAGGTTAGCCAAGCAAGCTTAAACCCTTCATTCGACGAGGTTCGCCAAGCAACGGCTCTTCATTCGACGAGGTTCGCCAAGCAAGCTTAAACCCTTCATTCGACGAGGTTCGCCAAGCAATGGCTCTTCATTCGACGAGGTTCGCCAAGCGTGAAGCTCTCCATTCACCGAGGTTCGCCAAGCAAATAAACCCTTCATCCGCATCGAGGTTCGCCAAGCAAATGGGCTCTCCATTCGGTCGAGGTTCGCCAAGCAGCGAAGCTCTCCATTCAGTCGAGGTTCGCCAAGCAAGCTTAAACCCTTCATTCGACGAGGTTCGCCAAGCAAGCTTAAACCCTTCATTCGACGAGGTTCGCCAAGCAAGCTTAAACCCTTCATTCGACGAGGTTCGCCAAGCGTGAAGCTCTCCATTCGTCGAGGTTCGCCAAGCAGCGAAGCTCTTCATTGAGCGAGGTTCGCCAAGCAGCGAAGCTCTTCATTGAGCGAGGTTAAGCCAGCGTGAAGCTCTCCATTTCGTCGAGGTTCGCCAAGCAAGCGAAACCCTTCATCCAGACGAGGTTCGCCAAGAAGCTCTCCATTCGGTCGAGGTTCGCCAAGCAGCGAAGCTCTCCATTCAGTCGAGGTTCGCCAAGCAGCGAAGCCCTTCATTCAGATGAGGTTAAACACAGCGGTGAATTACGTGGCTTCGCCTATAGCGATGGTGCGGCGAAGTTAAGCCCACAGCGGTGATTTCCACTTTCATCAGAGGTTCACAAGAGGCCGGCTTCGACATTCGTCTGAAATTGGACTTTAATCTTAAAGGCGAGGTTAAGCCCACTTAGCGGCTTCGACTTTCATCTGAGGTTAGCCTCTGTGTGGCTTCGCTATCAACAAAATGCATAAATGCATTCGACTGAAGTTCGCCCAAACAGCGAAACTAGTCATATAGCTGAAGTTCATCCAAGTAGCGGACCTCGTTATGCAATCAAGATTTGCCCAGGCAAAGAAGTTCGAAGAAGCTCGAAGCTCGTTATTCGACGAGGCTCGACGCTCGCCCTCGGTCGAATCCCCAATTTACCACGTGGATTAAGTAGTGGGCATCAGTTAACCCGCGTTTTCCCAATTTTTTGCATGGCGGTGAGTAGCCATTAGGCAGGAAGCTTTTGGAACTTTTGGAGATCAACACTTGCGCAGGAGAAAGAGATCAAGCTCTTCATCAGCAATCTCATCAATCATCAACAACATTGTTCTGATCGTCAGCAGCGGATCTCAGCGAGGCCCGCTGATATCGATTCCACCTCCGGCCATCGGTCGAGCTCGCTGGAGCTTCCCGAAGCAAGAAAACGGCTTTGGAGCACCTCGGCTCATTGCATGATGATCGAGGTAAAATTTCGATCAAAGAACGATTGGGCCCGTTAAGGAAGTCCCGGGTCACTCACAGTGCGGGGTCGCACCCACCTCAACCGTGATAAGAAGATTCTGTAGCGCTCTCCGGAATTGGATCGAAGTTCGAGAGCCGTCGAAACTTTGCTTGCAAAGCGAGCGTTGAGATTAGTGACTCTTGGAACCTCGATAATGTGACTCATCCTCGGAAGGAGGCGTTTTCATCGGCGGCGATGACGTTATACCTGAGAAGTCATACCAACACACGAAGGGTTGCTCCGGCATTCATGCCGATGAGTTGTACTATCGTGCTGGGGGTACGAGTAAATCTCGAAAGAGAAGTTCCCCCGAATTGAACACGCATTGTCCGTGTTCTCAAACTAATCAGGGCGGTGTTGTCGAATGTAGCGCAGGAGGCCGAATGGCTCTTTGATAGGCTTGACAACAAAATGCGAAGATCCAGTCTCAAAGGCGATATGACCAACAGAGGGTTGGGATACGAATCCTCCTCAGAAGATGAATGCTCGTGGCTGATTGATAATAATCCACCCGGTGAGGGAGACGGACATTCGTCTGATTCTTCGGCGTGGGATTCTGACACCAGCCTCGGAGAAGCTTTCAAGGCTTTAATGTCAAATATGGCTTCAGTTGATCCTGCTACTGTTGAGAGTGATGAAGACATGCCAACATGGGAAGACCCATGGATCCATCAACTCCAAGAGCAGTTCGGGGATAGGTTCGAACAAAGAGAACCCCCCACTAAGGATGAGGTAGTCCAGGTTAATATGGGTGATGAAGAGCATCCTAAACTCATAAACATCAGCAATACGCTCCCCTCGGAAGAAAAGGAAGAGTTGATTGCCCTAATTAGGGAGTATATCGATGTATTCGCCTGGAGTTACGAGGACATGCGGGACTTCGACCTAATGTGGCGACACATCGCCTCAACATCAAAGCGGATGTCAAACCTGTCAAGCAACAGCAAAGACGGTTTCGTCCACAAATATTGGAGGCAATCGTTGACGAAGTGAAGAAACTCATAGAATCGGGATTCATCGAGGAAATTCAACATCCGGATTGGGTGGCGAATATAGTCCCGGTCATGAAGAAAAATGGGTCGATTAGGATGCGTATGCGACTCTACGAGACCTCGGTAGCGGCTTGCGAAAGATGACTTTCCTCTTCCAATCACCGATGTCATAGTTGACAACACGTGTGGATTTGAAAGAATGTCCTTTATGGATGGCTTTTGGGGTATAATCAAATCAAGATGCACCCGATGGCGCCAAACACACGGCGTTGAGCAGCCCATCGGCATATATTGCTACGGTCATGCCGTTCGGCCTCAAAATCTTGGCGCAACATACCGGCGAGCAATGGCGGAGATTTTCGGGATCATCTTGAAAAGCGGTCGAATGCTACGTCGGCGATTTGGTCGTGAAAAGCCGTGACAAAGGAGATCACATCAAAGATCTTAGAGCGGTATTGAACTCATGCGAACTCATCGGCTAAAGATGAATCTGCCAAATCCTTCCTTGGGATGTCGGTGGCAAGTTCCTTGGCCGTCGTCGCGACAAAGGAATCCATGTCGATCGACAAAGTGAAGGCGATTCAAAATTGCAACCCAGAAATCGAGAGAACTTCGGGGGTTACAAGAGGCGATTGGCGTACATCCGGCGGTTCATATCGAACCTATCAGGAAGTGCCAACCATTCTCAAAGTTGAACAAGAAGAGGCGTGTCATATATTTGGGGCGGCCTTTGCCGAGCATTGAAGAGATCAAGTCGTATCTCGCTAAACCTCTGTTCTTGTTGCACGCGATGGAAAACCGTTTTGATCTATGTCAAGGCAGCGGATCACTCGTTAAGCGCTTTACTCGCGCAAGGCGGCGGCAGCGGTCCGCGAGCAGCGATGTATTACGGCGAACATTAGTGGTCTTTGAGTCTCGATATCCAATGGTCGGCGGTGCCTTGCATTAGTGTTCGCGATTGAAAAATCGCGGCACTATTTAGTCGGACGGGCGATTTATGTTGTCTCTAGCGTAAATCGGTCCGGATATTTATGACCCACCGGCCTCGATGAGTTGGCGTTTGGCGAAATGGGCCTTGCTCTTGTCCCAATATGACTTACACTTCAAACAACGAAGTCGGTCAAAGGACAAGCGATTTGTGATCTCTTGGTACCCGGCCCGACAACGGATGCGGTTGAGCTATATGATGATCTTCGGATGAAGTCCACGAAGTTAACACTACATCGCACCAACAAATATGGCGATTGTATTTTGATGGAGCTTCGGGCCACCAATGTGGCGAGTACCCGGATGTTCTAAAATCTCCGGAGTCGGAGTTGTCTTGATTTCCTCGGCGGAATCATGTCATGCCCGTGCATATTCACTCACCGAACCTGTTCCAATAGCGTGGCGAATACAGCGCTACTTATCGGACTTAGCCGCCAAAGAGCTGGGGTCGAATATCTCGGCGTATGGAGATTCTGGCCGATAGTTAAGCGGTCCGTGGTGACTCTGAAGTTAGAAACCACGATCGGTCCCCTATCATCGGTAGCGTAGAAATGGCGGACTCATTGAAGAGTTTTTCATCGAATATATCCAGCGCCTCCAAAGCGCTTACGCGGATGCCTTGGCGTTAGGCGTGTCGTTAGCACAACCTTAGAGACCGAGCAACTAGTTACGGTCGGGACTCACCAACTCTTCGTACCATTATCACGATGAGGCACAAGAAGATAAAGGGCTAGTTACCAAAAGTACATGCAACCCAAACCAAGTTGGAGCCGAGATTGGCTTTCCTATCATCGACTACGTCTTACATGGCATTAGGAAGGCGTGAGGAGAAGAGAGTCAATCCGTGAAGAGCTCAAGATTCTTTTATGACACGGAAACCCGGATGTTATACCGTCGAGTGCGATGGTCTTTGCTCGATGCCTCTCAAACAAAGAGGTAGGAGAGGTCCTTCGGGAAGCACCACGAAGGTGAATGTGGTGCACACCGGCTGGTCCCAAGCTCTGATCGAATCGAGGAGAATGGGCTACTTTTGGCCAACAATGATTAATGACGCAATGAGCACGCCGAAATGCCACGCTGTCAAATTCACGCCAATTATATGCATTAGCCTCTGGCGGTTGCATCCCGGCCACATCACGGCCATTGAGACATGGGGAATGGGCGTCGTAGGTCCCATTTTTCCTCCGTCGGTCAAAGCGTCGGTTTATTCTAGCAATCACCGACTACTTCTCCAAGTGGGTGAAGCAATTCGCTAAAAGAAGTAAAGCGATGCCGTCGTCAAATTTATCAAACACCATGTCATTTACCGACACGGTGTTCCAAGGCGGATCGTGCATGACAACGGTCCCCAATTCATCGGCAATTCCTTCATCGGGTTTTGCGAAAAGTTCAAGATACAAGATGTCGTCAGCGGCTTATAATCGGCGGCAAATGGATTAGGCGAGGCATTCAACAAGGCGATTATCAAAATTACGCCGAAGCTTGTGAAGAGTAACAAGCGAGGCGGGATGATAAACTTCGGAGAAGCACTCACAGGCGTATCCTTGCGGTATACGCCCATGCTGGAGACCCGTATTCTACGGTCTACGGATGTGGCAGTTCTCGTTGGAGATCGAGATCCGTCACCGTATAAGCCCTTTCAGCGAGATGGCGGCCGAAGAACAACATCGAAGCGTCTCGAAGAGCTCGAGATGTTAGATGAGAAGCGCTAGAGGCTCAACAATGCATTGAGTTCTATCAAGCTAGGATGTGAGGGCTTTCAACAAGAAAGTTCGACAGAGAACCTTTAGAAGGAGATTTGGTCCTCATTTGCTCGGCGACCAATAATCCTCACTTCAAAAGAAAGGTAAATTGAACCTAAATGGGAGGGCTCGTTTGTGATAGAAGCGGTCTACTCAATGGTGCATATCGCCTAATTACCCAAAATGGCGACCGGCAATTAATCTTAGATAAATGGGAAGTTCCTGAAGAAATACTACCCTTAGTATCTTCGGGATAACTCGTTTCAACGGGAAGTTCCTTGTGGATGTGTTACCCACTTCCCTTGAGGATAACCCTAGATTTATCCTCCATCATAATTTCCCTCACCGATCAAATTCCTTGGCGGTGGGCCTACAAATTTTCGGTACATTACCAAAATCCCTCTTGATTCGTCTATGAACAAGAGGCCCCAATCAAAATCCCTTTTCTGGGAGATAGAATATAAAATTCTTCCTCTCCAGCGTAAGACCCCTTCGTGATAAGCGGAGGGGTTCTTTCCATCTTCATCTTAGGTAGCCGTGAAGGTATCTTGTAGGGATTTTCGAGACCGGGTTGTCCGTGAAGGTCACTGAGTCTTTTAGGTTCTCGGAGTGGAGATCCCACTCTTAGTTCCATCTTCATCTTAGGTAGCGCCGGTGAAGGTATCTTGTGGGATTTTCGAACCGAGGTTGTCCGTGAAGGTCACACGAGTCTTTTCGGTTCTCGGAGTGAAGATCCCACTCTTAGTTCCATCTTCATCTTAGGTAGCGCCCGTGAAGGTATCTTGGGGATTTTCGAACCGGGTTGTCCGTGAAGGTCACGAGTCTTTTCGGTTCTCGGAGTGGAGATCCCACTCTTAGTTCCATCTTCATCTTAGGTAGCCGTGAAGGTATCTTGTAGGGATTTTCGGACCGAGGTTGTCCGGTGAAGGTCACGAGTCTCTTCGGTTCTCGGTGGAGATCCCACTCTTAGTTTCATCTTCATCTTAGGTAGCCGGTGAAGGTATCTTGTAGGGATTTTCGGACCAGGTTGTCCGTGAAGGTCGCTGAGTCTTTCGGTTCTCGGTGGAGATCCCACTCTTAGGTCCACCTTTCATCTTAGGTAGCGCCCGTGAAGGTGCAGCGCCGGGATTTTCGAACCGAGGTTGTCCGTGAAGGTCACGAGTCTTTTCGGTTCTGGTGGAGATCCCACTCTTAGTTCCATCTTCATCTTAGGTAGCGCCGTGAAGGTATCTTGTAGGGATTTTCGGACCGGGTTGTCCGTGAAGGTCACGAGTCTTTTCGGTTCGGTGGAGATCCACTCTTAGTTCCATCTTCATCTTAGGTAGCCGTGAAGGTATCTTGTAGGGATTTTCGGACCGGGTTGTCCGTGAAGGTCACGAGTCTCTTCGGTTCTCGGTGGAGATCCCACTCTTAGTTTCATCTTCATCTTAGGTAGCCGGTGAAGGTATCTTGTAGGATTTTCAGACCAGGTTGTCCGACTGAAGGTCGCCTGAGTCTTTTCGGTTCTCGGAGTGGAGATCCCACTCTTAGGTCCACCTTTCATCTTAGGTAGCGCCGACTGAAGGTACGCGCCAGGATTTTCAGACCAGGTTGTCCGACTGAAGGTCGCCTGAGTCTTTTCGATTCCTACGGTAAGGAATCTGCTGTTAAGCCTCATCCCGGGAAATAGAACACATTCTTCCTTCCCCACCTCAATCAATCAATCTTAATCCGGTTCAGTCATTCTCCGGTCAAAAGAGGACACCAAAGTTCGATTCTGGGGCATTTTATCCCGAAGCCTAAGAAGGGATAAAGCCAACGCCTCACCGCAGCGTTGCGGTTTAGTCTTTCTCGATTGAAGAAGACACGAGTTGATTAAGGGCATTTTATCTGAAGCCTAAGAAGGGATAAAGCCAGCGCCTAACACGCGTTGCGGTTTAGTCTTTCTCGATTGAAGAAGACACGAGTTGATTAAGGGCATTTTATCCGAAGCCTAAGAAGGGATAAAGCCAGCGCCTCACCGCAGCGTTGCGGTTTAGTCTTTCTCCGATTGAAGAAGACACGAGTTGATTAAGGGCATTTTATCCGAAGCCTAAGAAGGGATAAAGCCAGCGCCTAACTGCAGCGTTGCGGTTTAGTCTTTCTCCGATTGAAGACACGAGTTGATTAAGGGCATTTTATCCGAAGCCTAAGAAGGGATAAAGCCAACGCCTCACCGCAGCGTTGCGGTTTAGTCTTTCCGATTGAAGAAGACACGAGTTCGATTAAGGGGTATTTCGTCCGAAGCCTAAGAAGGGATGAGTCTACGTGTATCTGGCGTTGCGGGTGGTCTCTTGCGGTAAAAGTCTGAAGCCTATGTATTCGATATCATAGCAACAAGTCTAGAAGAGTTTCATTCTTTTAGCACAACGTCCGCGCGAGCGGATCACGATAACCATACGCTAGCCCAACTCAAGCGGTAGTTGGTAAAGGCTCATCAAACCCGTTGAAGGTGGGGGTTGGCCAATAACCCTAAAGTCAGCGCCTCACCGCAGCGTTGCGGTTTAGTCTTTCTCGATTGAAGAAGACACGAGTTGATTAAGGGCATTTTATCCTGAAGCCTAAGAAGGGATAAAGCCAGCGCTAACAGCGTTGCGGTTTAGTCTTTCTCCGATCAAGAAGACACCGAGTTTGATTCGGGGCATTTTATCCGAAGCCTAAGAAGGGATAAAGCCAACGCCTAACAGCGTTGCGGTTTAGTCTTTTCTCCGTGAAGAAGACACGAGTTGATTAAGGGTATTTAGATCGAAGCCTAAGAAGGGATGAGTCGTGTATCTGGCGTTCTTAGGGTGGTCTCTTGCGGTAAAGAGTCTGAAGCCTATGTATTCGATATCATAGCAACAAGTCTAGAAGAGTTTCATTCTTTTAGCACAGCGTCCGCAGCGGAGCGGATCACGATAACCATACGCTAGCCCAACTCAAGCGGTAGTTGGTAAAGGCTCATCAAACCCGTTGAAGGTGGGGGTTGGCCAATAACCCTAAAGTCAGCGCCTCACAGCGTTGCGGTTTAGTCTTTCTCGATTGAAGAAGACACGAGTTGATTACGGGGCATTTTATCCTGAAGCCTAAGAAGGGATAAAGCCAGCGCCTAACCGCGTTGCGGTTTAGTCTTTTCTCCGTGAAGAAGACACGAGTTGATTAAGGGCATTTTATCTGAAGCCTAAGAAGGGATAAAGCCAGCGCCTAACCGCAGCGTTGCGGTTTAGTCTTTCTCGATTGAAGAAGACACGAGTTGATTAAGGGCATTTTATCCGAAGCCTAAGAAGGGATGAGTCGTGTATCTGGCGTTGCGGGTGGTCTCTTGCCCGTAAAGTCTGAAGCCTATGTATTCAATATCATAGCACCAAGTCTAGAAGGGTTTCATCCTTTTAGCACAACGTCCGCGTCTTGAGCGGATCACGATAATCCATACGCTAGCCCAACTCAAGCGGTGGTTGGTAAAGGCTAATCAAACCCGTTGATGGTGAGGTTTGCCAAAAATCCTATAAGTATTATGGTTAATTATTTACGGCAGTAAAAGAATCATAATAAACAATGAAAGGAATAAATCTTATTCATTTGAAGCAAATATAGAAGGAGCTACAATTGTCGAGACAATTGATTCAAGCAAAGTTATGATAATACATCTAAATAAAAATCGTAGCGACACGGCTGAACAAAGAGAACGAAAAGTCTCGCAGCACATCGACTTCATTGGCGCAATCGGTAATGTGAAGGAAGCAAGGTCGGCCTTGGCGGCTAATTTTTCCTCTGGATCGCTCGAACCCGAGCCTTGGCTTCCTTCTCAAGTTCCTCTTGAGTTAGCGGCAATAGCGGCCGCATGTTCCCGACGCGCTCGCCTCGAGGACTTGCTTCTCCGCGTTCGGTGACATCACGGACTCTGGTGCACTCCGCGTGAAATCCTTCAGCGTCTTCTCCCCTTGAGCAGTCACGATTCACATGCGTTCGACATGGGTGTGGTACAAGTTTATCTTCTGGCGCAAGCGTCTTTGTCGCTCATATGAGTTCGAAAAATGATCTCTTGCTCGATATTTTCCTCGCTGGCGTTCACGAGAAGCCTTGATCGAGCCGTCGATGAGTCGTATCACCTCATCGCATGATTCAAAAGGCTATGAAATTCCATGTATCGAAACGCGACCAGCGTGTAAGCTAACAAGGAGTTCGCCGACATACGGATAAATCCAAAAGTCCGATGGTTAGTCAAACAACGACCGACCGACACGAGTTACAAGCAAAACTCACCCACCAGCTTCGAATCAAGATAATAAGCGGTCAGACAATAAATGCGGCAAGTGATCTTATCGAGAATCCTACAAAGAAGCTGGATGATCTGAAAGAATCGAAGACTTGAAGCTATCTTTGGGACCCTAGTGAAAAGTAAGAACCATCATGTCAAAAGCATCGGACTCATTAAGAATTGAGGCCGAGGCGCTTTGGAGGGTATCTGTGGCGTTGAAAAATACTTACAAGATCCTCGAAACCAACTTCGTGGCGAAGTCGGCGAATGACAACCCATCGAATGATCTGACGTCGAATCGTTAAGACGCGAACTCGACGGCGAACCAGCGTCACAAGCACGGTTTAAACCGGACTTGAGCGGACGATCGGGTTTCGAGACCGCTGAACCGAACGAACCAAGAATTAGTCCCGAGTCAAGTATAGACGGAACCCAAGCCCGAAGAGCCGGAAAGCGGCGGGAAAAAGCAGCATAAAGCGGCGAAGCGGTAGCGCCTCGGCCAACTTGGCGAGTTACCTCGGCAAGTGGCGAAGTGGCTCGGCCACACTCGACCAACTTGGCCGAGGAGGCTCGACCACCATGGCCGAGCCACCTTAACCAACTTGGTAGTGGCTACGGCCAGTAAAGGCCGTGCAATCACCCTATTGTATAAATAGGGGGTCTTGTTGGTTCAAGGGGGATTTTGGTGATTGGAGAGGATTTTTGGACTTAGGCGGGACTTTGGGCGATTTTCGATATTCTTGAAGAGCTCTTGCGAGATCTACAAGCCGCCGACGATAGTTCCGAAAGCACCGCGAGCATAAACCCGGTCGGCGTCGGATCTACAAGCGGAAGGTAGCGAATTGGTCGAACTCTGAGATACCCTCTAGATTAAGCCGTCTTAATCTCGGGGATAGCTGTGATTTCTCCTAGTAGATCTCACCCGCCAGCGATCCTCTCCTTCGTGAGTGTGATCCCTCGAGCCGTTTCCTTCGTGAAGCGAGCCCTTTACATCTGTAGTTCGAACCGGGTCTCCACGGATCGAATTGCGGTGGTCCACGGACACAAAAGTCCCGCACGGGCAAAGAACCCACGCTAGCGAGGATCCGATATAACAGAGATCCTCGTGTTTGTTCACTAAGGATAAAAGTTGTAATCTTTTTGATTTTCATTGTAAGCCTTAAAATAAAAGGCATTTCTTTTGAATCTTGTTGTAGGCCAAAGAAGCTGTAAGCAAAATTCAAATCAATGACAATCATCCCGACTTTTACCGCGAACAACAACTACCGATATTGAGGTTGGCAGATGGACGCGCCAATGACAATGGCATTAGTTGTGAGATCCATTGCCCAGTTAGTTGAGGCGGCCTCTGTGGCCTCCACGCGGATGTTTCCAGCATGTTAACTACACTTGCACCATATCTCCTAATGGGTGATGATCAAGTGCAAGTCCCACTAACCACTTTTTTGACAACCACGTATGCATTGGTGGTTTCCACCATAGCGAGTCCTTCAAGTCGCGCCGAAATTCCACCGTCTCTGGACTTAGATGATTTGATTGAGTTGGAGATTCAAAGTCTGATCGAGAGCTTGATGAAGCTATACAACCAAAGTATCGAATCTGCTTTGGCTGCCAAGAGAGGCTTATCTGCTCGCACTCTTGCTTTGTTGAGGAATCAACTTGGTGTTTTGACGTTGATTGCGGGAGCAGAACATGCTGAGCCATTCAAGAAGATGATTAATGAGGCTGAGCTTCAATTCTAAAGGTTGCAACTACTTTATGTAGCCGACATTGACGGTATTGCTGACCTTGAATTCCATCATCTCTCAGCGAAGCGCCATGAGATTGAAGAGTCTGCCCGCAAGGAGATGGAGCAGACTAATAAAATGCTTCAGGAATTGAATGCTAGCCTTGTACTTGTTGATGGTAATCAGGCTGAGCTTACTAATGCCATTCTAGAATCGGAAGCTGACGAGGCAAAGGTGAGCATTGCTGCAGCTTAAACTAAGTTGGAAGCGGCTCAATAGCAGAAGGAGGAACTAGAACTCCAGTCGTCTGAGTTGGCTAAGGAGTGGGATCTCAAGACTTTTCAACTTCAGGCTGAGACGACTAGGCTGGAGGCTGTAAGGGTTCAAGCTGCTCCAATTGATCCCAGGATTTTAAGGGAAAGAGCTCAAAAAATGCTCTTGAAGCTAGAGATACCAAGATAGCCGTGTGTATTGCTCGGATTTGATCTTTTTATCCATATTCCTTTTAGAATTCTTCCGTTTTGTAATAAAATAGCTCTTTGAATAATAAATAACTTTTGCCATTTTGATATGTGTATGATAGAGGTGTAATATTAACATATCGTATTGATATCCTTGCTGGAGAGAGAAATGATAGAATCAAATTGATAGAGGTGTAGTGTTAACGTATCAAGTTTTGTTGAGTTGGTACTATTCAGAGGTGTAATGTTAACATGATAGTATTAGAGTATTTGACAGATGTGTAATGTTAACGTGTCAAATAGAACTTCCAACAGAGGTGTAATTTAACTGGTCGGGTTTGAAGTAGTCCAAAGGAAGACTACCGTTTGGAAGTGTAATGTTAACTTAATGGCAGAAAATCGATGGAAGTGTAATGTTAACTAATTAATTTTTTGACAAGGGCGAATTGACAGAGGTGTAATGTTACCCGGTCGAATCTGAAAAGACAAGCCGACAGAGGTGTAATGTTAACTAGTCGACGAAATGATCTGACAGAGGTATAATGCTAACCAGTCGAAATATAAATGTGTAAACCGTTCAGGGGTGTAGTGTTAACATGACGGTGGTAATGCATTTGGAGTCAAGCAGAGGTGTGATGTTAACTTGATGACTCGTTAGGGATTTTGATTGGATGTTGGATCAAGATGATCAACAATGTAGGTTGAGAATTTATTCTCATGGTCAGAGGTGGAAATTTAAATGTGACCAAAATCTCTGCGGGGAGATGAAATTGGCCAGGATAAAGGGAAATATTTCTTGAGAAACTTCCCGTTGATTGACGCCATGAGCCTATTGCCGTTTTGATCAATTAGGCGATATGCTTCATTTGAGTAGACTGTCTCTACTACAAACGGACCTTCCCATTTGGGTTAGAATTTACCCTGAGTCTTGTGCATCATGACCATGGGTCGATGAATAACTAAGACCAGGTCGCCTTCTTTGAAGGATCATTCTCTGGCACTCCTGTTGAAGGCTCTTGAGATCCATGACTGGTAGATCTCGATTCATTGCAGAGCTTGAAGTCTCAATTCATCTAGCGCCTCTAGTTCTTGGAGCCACTTTTGGTGATGTTCTTCATTCATCATTTTATCGACAAGAGCGATTCTCTATGATGACATCTAAATTTTCAGGGGGATCACAGCTTCGTATCCGTAGACTAAGGAAAAAGGTGTGGAGCCAATGGGAGTGCAGACTGTTGTTCGATAAGCCCATAAACACTCTCCAAGTTTCTCATCCCAATCTCGTTTGTTAGAGGAGATGAACTTCTTCAGAAGTTTGATGATGGTTTTGTTCAAAGCTTCGACTAGATCATTAGCAGCCAGGTTATATGGTGTAAAAACCACATCTTGAATTCTAAACCTATTTTAGAATCTGAAGAACGGTCGACTAATGAACTGTAGGCTGTTGTCATGCATAATCCTTCAAGGGATGCCGAATCGATAAATAAGGTGGTGCTTCAAGAACCTAACCATGTTAGATGTCTTAACCTCTCTTAAGGGAATGACTTTAGCCCATTTAGAGAAGTAATCAGTAATGGTCAACATAAAACGATGGGCTTTAGCGGATGATGGGCTAATTGGCCCGATGATGTCCATACCCCATGTTTTAAATGCCATAAGGCAATAGTCGAATGTAATTCTTCTGGAGGTTGGTGCAGAAAGTCAGCATGAACTTGACACGCATGACACCGCTTGGCATAAGCCACTGCATCTGCAATCATCGTTGGCTAGTTATAGCCCAGATGATGAAGTTGGTCTTGAAGCTTAGGACCCGGTTGATGAGCTCCACATGTATAGTCATGGGATTCCTTGAGTGCTTCTCGAGCTTGACTTGGTGATAGGCATCGGAGCAATACGCCGTTGAATGATTGATGATACAAAGTCTGCGTAGCTGTATCATAGAAGAAGCGTGAAGCCCTTCTTTGGATGGAGATTGCTCGCTTTAAATTATCTGGTAGTATTCCATGCAAGACATAATCAATGCTCTAGAAACACCAATCATTAGATTCAAAGTGAGTTGACATGGCGTGCACTTCGTCAGCTTCCAGGATTGGCTCTGGGGAGCATAATTGATTGCTAGTCACTGTGATATGCCTAGTAGACTTAGGAGTCAGGGCAAGAGTGGCTGCGAGGAACGCCAAAGCATCCGCATGAGTATTTTCGAGATGGGCTACATAACTGATGTAGAAGCATTCGAATGACTGAGCAAGATTCATTGCCGCTTCATGGTAGGGTATAAGGTCATTGTGGCGAACCTCATATTCTCCTTTGATATGGTTGATGATCAGTTTAGAATCGCTGTAGGCTTCAAGGTCTTTGATATCCATATCTTGTGCAAGTTGCAGACTAATTATGAGGGCGTTATACTCAACCACATTATTGGAGCATGGCTTGGTTAATGAATAATCCCGAGGGAGGACGTGTCTGTGAGGATCAATCAATACTACCCCCACTCCTGCGATAATTGCTTCTTTGTGGTTGCGTCTTGACGCGCCATCGAAGTAAAGTTGCCACACCTGGTGGTCCGAGATAACATTCAACTCGAAGACCTTATCTGGGATATCTTCGTAGAGTTTAGAAGATTCGGAGATGGGATGATCCGCCAAGAAATCAGCTATTGTTCAGCTTTTAACTGCTTTTTGTGGCACGAATGTCATGTCGTTCTATAAAGCAGTATTGCTTATTTGGCTAACCTAGAGTTCAGCGATCCGAGTTTCGTCATGAGTATCCGTAGAGGATTGACTCTCGAAGTGATGTGGATGGATTGACCAGTCAGATAGTGTCACATCTTTTGGACCACAAAAACCAACGCTAGACATTCTTTTTCGACCGGATTGTAGCGATGCTCGGCACCAATCATAGTCCGGCTGAGGTAATAAATGGCTTACTCATGACCATCATCATTCTTTTGAGCAAGAAGTGCTCTGAGGGAATGATCCATCGCCCTAACATAGATTAAGAAAGGTTTGCCTGAAATCGGTGTGGCTAGGACAGGTGGTTTCATGAGATAATTCTTGATCTTGTCAAAAGCTGATTTCAGGACTTATGTTTGAAATAATCTAGTACAAGTGTTTATAGGTATGGAATAAGAACGAGGCGATAACTGTCGAAAATGAGCTCAAAAGCTGATTTCAGGACTCAAACCATTCATGGTTCAAGATTGACCATCGATGACCAAAAAATGGACTGTCGTTGGTGTTATTAACCACCGATGATGTGAAAGTCTAGAGAGGTTCAGATCATTAATACGATCATTGACCATCGATCATCGCTACATAACCATCGATCGTTCAATGCCACCATCAATGGTCAATCAGTTGATTTCAAATTTTAGAATTAAATCACAGCCGTTTGTTGTAGGTTACCTATCAATCATCGCCTATGTTTCGAAGCACTTCTTTCTGACCCAAGTTGAGGAGAACAAGAAAGAGAGGGGGGAGATGGAGGGAGGGAGGGAGGGAGGGGAGGGAGGGAGAGAGAGAGAGGGGGAGAGGGGGAGAGAGAGAGGAGCTAGGGTTTGGGAGAGATCATCAAAGGAGAAGTTATTCGATTCCCCAGAGCCTCTTTGATCACTCACTTGCCGTGCATATCATCATCTGATCAATCATTGGCGAGAAGAGTCGCCCTTGAATCTCAGAGTCTGCATTCTTGAAGTTTGATCCATTGATCAAAAGGGCTGTAAGACTTTTCTGATTCTATATAGAAGATATTTATTATTTATTTCAAACTCTTTTTCTTTTATGGCGTACTCAAGCCGGATTAATTGAAGGCTAGGAGCTAGCTAGGGCTAGGGTTACTCATTGTGAGGAGTTAGGTTACGACTAGATTTTGGGATAAACTAGGGTTACGACTAGATTTTGGGATAAACTAGGGTGCGGTCTTGTACACCTACTGAATTGGGTCGGTGATTCAGGAGAATTCTATCATTGTGAGGAGGCCCTTTCGCGAGATGGAAGAGTGGATGCGTGAATGTTTTATCCGAACCACCATAAAAATCTCGTGCGTTCATGTTGTTTCAATTGTGATTTATTTATTGCATATTGTTTTTATCACTAATCATTTGATTTTCGCTGCATATTCTAGGATAATTTGAAAAATAATTGGCAATCCTATTCACCCCCTTCTAGACTTGCATCTCGGATCCAACAATAACTACTTGTTAAATACCAAGTATATTAGAGAGATGATTCATAATAGACGTTAGGTGGGATCAATTATTCAAAAAGAATTAACTGAAAATTGGGCTCGTGTGGTAGATTGCAATAAAAAAACTCTTTAAAGGTGGTTTATGTATAAATTGAAAATCAAATGTGGTTTCTATAGAATGACCCTATTTTAAAGATAGTTTCTATGTAAACAAATCTTTGAAAAATTATAAAGGATTACTTCATTCTATGCTTTGTGTAGATATTTTTTTGTTTGATAGATTAAGAAGGGGTTAAATCTCCTTAATCCATCACTCAAATAGTTGCCAAACAACAATGAATGATTTAGGGTTACTTGAAACTGTCCAAACGATCTAATTAGATCCAAGTATTGAGTGGCATGTAAAGCTTGTGCTATTCACTAGATGTAGTGAGGAATTATATTTTGATAAACAAGCAAAAGTGACCATCGCGATGTCGTTACATTAATTTGAAAAAATAAAAATAATAATAGTTAAAATTTTTGTTTAAAGCTGCGCCATAGACCTAGTCTCTTAATATAGTAGCAAGTTCCACAAAATATATAAGGATTTAAACTGTATATCAAACTATTGAAAGTGCAAAATGATCTCAAAATTAACTCGATGAAGTATTTTGTCTCTAAAAAGTGATTTTAGTAATTAGAAGATTTAAAATGGGTACCACTAAACCCCTAACAAATTCATCATTTGCAGTAAACACCAAAAGTTTAAATCTCTCACTAATCCCAATAAGTTTTACCAGAAAACCCCTAAAGTTAGGATCATTAGCTCATATACGGTCAAATGAGCAAAATACGATGAAAAATGTTGCCAGAAAATCTCAAACAAGTTTTAAATTATGCTACTTAACCCCCAACTTTGGAAACTATGACTTTTTGCCCTAAAAAATCTAAAATTTAAATATCACCCTTGAAAAAAATAAAAAATCGGTAAAAGCCCTAAAATCTAAAATTAAAAATAGCCGCAAATTTTTTTTTGAAAACTGCAAATAAGCCTTTAAAATTTTTAAAATTATAAAAGTCCCATAATAATTGTTCATAATTTTCTATTTTCATAGGCGGTCTTGATATCAAGGATTACAAACTAAGAAATTAATAAAATATAATGTCAAAGTCCAAATAGTCTTTCCTTAATTCTGGACAATATGTCATATAAAAAGTTGGGTCTTAAATTATATAACTGACAACCAAATTTAGCTAAAATTACGGAGTTCAGCAAGCCTTAGAAAGAACTGCAGATACAAATGTTTAGAGTTTTGAGCATTGATTGATAATTATGTGATCTTTAATTAAGTTTCAACATCATCATTCGGCAGGCTTGCATCCTTCAATATTCTATTTCCTGCACAAAAATGAGAATAATTTTTATTAGTATATGATTTCAAACTACACTATTCAGCCAAAAAAAATTTAAAAGATTTATTTAATTTTTAATTTAAAATAATCAAGTAATTTTGTCTAAGATTTTTTTTTGGCCAGAACTTCGGACGGGTCGGTGGATAGACCGATTGATGTAGCCGAAGCGTAATCAAAAGAGATAACTACTCGTTCTCGTACGAGCAAAACGACACAAACCCTAGGAATAGAAAACTTCTGAAATTAATAATAACCAATCTAAAACCCTACATGAATTTGTTCCTCTTATATAGGGTACAAAACAATAAAAAAGTACTAAACTATCCTTTTCCAAAAGCTAAGAGAAATCCTTACATAAAAAACTTTCTATAAAAACTAGAAAACTAAAAGTAACCGAGAATTCCACCCGCAGTTGAGCCTGAAGACGAATATCTTTAAACATGAATGCTATATGGAACTGCGAGTCAAAAGATATGATCCTCCAAAGTTGCATCGTAGAATCTGTCCGAAAATACTCTTTCACTTCAATCATCCCGTTTTTGCATGATCGGATTTCTTCCGAAAATTATCAATTATTGCCTCCGCATCACCTATGAATTTTATTAATGTAGAAGGCTAAAATAGCCATAATCACATTACGAGGACGGATCATGGAGGATTTATTCTTTTAGAGGCATGCGAAAAAAATGTTCCAAGATATTATAGAGCTATCCTAGATCAATACATATGCATGCTAATAAAGAAGATTCTGAAGATCATAAAGAAAAAACCCAAATATAAAAGAAAATAACCTTTTCTTACAGAGCCAACTAATATTATTTATAGCTATAAATTCCAAACTTGTCAATGCAAAAGGCCTCAAGGTAGACGTTTGAAACTAGATTACCTTGCTAAAAGATCCTCAAGGAAGCAGGAGAGTATCCTGAGAAGGTATACCTATCCGTGAGTTGAGTACCTTCCATGTATATATATGCAAACGAGAGAGTATCAAACCGTGTAAATTGTTGAGCTACCAGATGTCCCTCACAATGTACTGAATTCTCCATGGGACTGTTGTAGCCTTATGAAAAATATCTACTTGATACTTTTGAATTACTTTCCACAATCAAGTTCCTCAAACGAACATTAACAGCAAGAGAGAAATATCTTTATGGGTCACCGCCTCCGCAACCATGTTTGAGCAAATGACATAGTTATTTGAGAAGGCCTGAAGAATAAAACCATCATGAGTTCTAAAAAAACCACGGCCCGTATCCACTCCTTGCTTTAAGGACCCATCAATAAACCACCACTTTGCAAATTAGCTATGACATAACAATTTTTATCCTTTAAAAATCAAAACTTTTCTATGATATATATATATATATATATATATATATATATATATATATATATATATATATATATATATATATATATATATATATATATATATATATATATATATATATATATATATATATATATATATATATATAACTTGGTATCTATCAATGCTCTTAATATTTTGTTGTTGGAACTTGTAAACATGTTGCAAACCTGTCACTTTCTCACCACAAAGTAACACATTTGTTTAGTTTTATAATAATGAGGATAGATTGGCAACCCATGGCTCGAGAAATGAGGTTCAATCTTATAATAATATTTTAAATTTACCACATGATGTCAAATTGGCTCTCCTAGATGATTCTTGGAGTTTGCATCACATCAGGAAAAAAGTACGAGTAACAGTTCGAAGAGCAATGCCTGACTTGGCCTAGTTTTATTTACCATGTATTTTTCTTTTTCTTTTTTTTGGAATCTTGGATATTTTTAGACATGTTTCAGGTGTTATCATGTTTTTTTACATGTTCAAAAGTTATTGGGACCCCTACTTTTTTTGTAAGCTTTTAATGGCTATTCCTATCATTAATAAATAAAATTGACAGGTTCGACTGCCTATCTGCTCGAATTTCCGGCTGAAAAAAAGTAACATGTTTGTCCTGTGTTGAGCATCTTGTGTGGGTTTACAACCTCATTAACTTTAAATCTATGCGATTATGATTACTGATTTACCCAGTTTACCTTCTATTTATTGTCAAAATCCCTCCAAATAACTTTTTCGCTGGTTCATAACAACATCAGTTTGCTTGGATCACATCAGCAGAAGCATATCATGATTCTGTGAACGTAGGGGTACTGTTCACGCGTGAACAGTACGCGTGAACAGTGGGGCCTCTTCCCACAATATGTTTTGACATGTTTTTTTAGTCCCACATCGAATTGTTCAAGGCCTAAGATGTGAGAGAGGGTTCTATAAATATAGACCTGTTCCTTTTGTTTTAGAAGAGCTAGAGAGGTTAGGGTTTTGGTGTGAGATTTGTACCCTATTTGTATTCTCTTTCTCTCTAATAGTAGATCTCCTCCTCCTTGCCCCGTGGACGTAGGCAACTTGCCGAACCACGTAAAATTTATGTTTTTGCTACTGATTTGATTTGTAATAGCTTTTAGATTCTCTCGACAGGTCAGTCCTAGAACTGATGAGAGGAAGAGTAAATATCCCACTTTGTTGAGATATTTACTTCAGATTCTTGTTTCCTTGGTGAGACAGGAATTCTTATTGCGATCTAGCTCTCTTGTTGTGGCCATTGTTCGGCAGAGGTGCTGCCGAAATTTTCCGTCGCGCACAACAAGTGATATCAGAGCCCAGATTTCAGATCTAGGGTTTTGAAGTTTGGTGGAGGAAGATTCTTGTGTGAAGCTTAGTTCTTGGAGTTCTCGGCTTCGGTGGAGATAGCATTAGGAGTTGCCGTTGGAGATTTCGCTTTCCTCGTGTGGTTAGGAAATCTATTTGGAATTCGATCTAGGGTTCAGTTGGGTGATTCTTTAATCCTATCAAAGTTGTTCTTTCTCTACAATTTGGAGTTAGTTTGTAATGGGAGAAGAAAGTGAAAGCAGCAAGTCAATGGCGAGTACAATGCAAATGCAAGTTGGTTTTCAGAACACCAAAATTAATGTGGTGAAGTACGACGGTAAAATCAACTTTGGTTTGTGGATGAGCGACGTACAGGATGCGCTCAATATTCAAAATTTGGAGGAAACCATCATGGTCCATGAGAGGCCACCTAAATATGAAGAGGAGATATGGGATAAGATGAATAGGAACGCGTGTGGGGTGATCAGGTCCTGTTTGGAACAGGAGCTGAAATATGATGTGCTTGGGGTGACATCTGCAATGAAGATGTGGAAAATTCTTAACAATAAGTATCTCGCGAAGAGTGTTGAGAACAGGTTGCACTTGCTGCGAAAACTCTTCAGGTTTCAGATGTCCGGGAGCACCTCACTAGCGGCTCATGTGAACAACTATACTAAGTTGTTGTCCGACTTGGCAAATGTTGATGAGAAGATAACGGATGAGTACAAGGTAGTTATTTTATTGGGCTCCTTACCTGATGAGGAGTATGACACCTTTGTACTCACTTTGTTGAACGGACGCATTTCTATCGCCTATAGTGAAGTTACTAACGATTGACCAACCATGATTTGAGGAGGAAGGACAAGGAGACTTCCCGTATGAAAGTACTTCAAAGCAGGCCTTGTCGACGAGAGGTAAAAGCCCATATCCGAAAGGTGGTAATAGAAGGAGGTCAAAGTCAAGAAGCCGCCACCAATTGTCAAAGAACCAATGTGCATTCTCGCAAAGAGCGTGGACATTGGAAGAAAGATTGTCCAAAGCTCAAGGAGAAAGAAAATGGCAAGAAAAGGGCCCAAGGCCAATGAGGTGAATATTGCTAAAGGCGATGATTCGACGATTCGTGCTATTCTCTATTGATTACTCCGAGGTGAATCATGTGGAAGCATCGATTGATGCTTGATTCTGCTACTTATCATGTGACCCCTAGGCGAGACCGGTTTGCATCTTTTGAGAAAGTCGACGGGTGTTGTTATCATGGGAAATGATCAATCTGTGGCATTTGTGGGATAGGTAATGCGGATTAGGATGCACGATGGAGTAGTTCGTGAGTTGAAGGAGGTGAGATTTGTTCCTCGCTTGAAGAAAAATCTTATCTCGCTTGGAGCTTTGGAGGCGAAGGGATTCAATGTGACTTTCAAAACGGTGTAGGGAAGGTTACTAAAGGATCTTTAGTGGTGATGAAGGAGTCCGCAATCAAAATTTATACTATCCGAATGGGAGCACCGAGATTGGCCACGCTGTTTCGCTTGTTTCGTGAGGCGACAGAGCGTGCTTTGGCACTATAGGTTAGGGCACACAGTGAAAGGTCACCGCAGCGCTATGCTGTGGGCTATTAAAGGAGCCAAGAGTGGAAAAGTTAAGTTCGCGGAGCATTGTGTTCTTGGCAAGCAACCAAAGTTGAAGTTCGAACGACCATCCATCGACGAAGGGTATTCGGACTACGTGCACCTGACGTTTGGGGTCCCACCAAGACGGCATCACTTGGTGGTAGACATTGGTTCGTCACATTTGTTGATGACTATTCTAGGCGATGTTGGGTGTACACCATGGCGAAGAAGAGTGAAGTCCTAGATATATTCGTGGAGTGGAAGAAGAGATTAGAACCGCAGACCGAGAAAGATCAAGGCGTTGAAATCCGACAACGGTGGTGAGTATACTTTAGACCCCTTCGCCAGCCTATGTCGAGACGAGGGCATAGAGAGACACTTCACGGTTAGTCATACACCGCAAAGAAAATGGGGTGGCGAGAGGTTGAATCGGTCTTTGCTGGAGAAGATTCGATGTTTATTGGCACATAGTGGTTTGGAGAAGATCTTTTGGGCTGAGGCACTTACATATGCGAGCCACCTCATCAACAGGCTGCCTTCATCTGCGATTGGGGGAAAGACCCTATGGAGAAGTGGTCGAGAGACAAAGACGAGATTATGACCAGCTCAAGGTATTTGGGTGCCCTGCATTTTATCATGTGAGAACAGATAAATTGGAACCGCGAGCTAGGAAGGCCATATTTGTAGGATTCAAGCGTGGTGTCAAAGGATACAAGCTATGGGATCCAGTTGATAAGAAGATTGTGCCGAGTAGAGACGCCACATTTGATGAGGCTTCTATCTTGAAGCTTCCCAACTCTCATCGGTGGAGAGTGACCCGGCGAAGGAGATATCGCAGTGGTGGAGATCGATGCAGCTCCACATTGTCCGATGGTACAATATCCATTAGAGTGCCGACCGAGGTGACGCCAGCGCAGCACGACGGTGACACTGGAGGATATGAGTACGATGTGCGGATCGTGGACCCACGGCTCAGTTCGTGATTCTATTGCGTTCGGAGGCGAGGAGAAACATACATATGCCAGACGGATGTCGACATTAGCTTGCATATGCACTTCGGTGGAAGTATCGATGAGATGATACCTACTACATTCAGAGAGGCCGAGCAGAGTTCGGAGGCTGATTCGTGGCAGGTAGCTATGTAGGAAGAGATGGAGTCTCTTCACAAGAACGATACATGGGAGCTTGTTGAGCTTCCAAAGGGACGGAAGGCAATTGGTTGCAAGTGGGTATACACTAAGAAGGAGGGCATTGAAGGTACTCCATTGAGGTTCAAAGCTAGGTTGGTTGCGAAGGGCTATGCACAGGAGGAAGGTATTGATTATAATGAGGTCTTCTCTCCGGTGGTGAAGCATTCGTCGATTCAGATTTTGCTAGCTTTGGTGGCACAGTATGGTTTGGAATTAGATCAGTTGGATGTGAAGACAGCATTTCTTCATGGTGATCTTGATGAAGAAATCTATATGACTCAGCCATTGGGATTCCGAGCTGCAGGGAAAGAAAAGTTGGTTTGCAAACTAAAGAAATCACTATATGGTTTGAAGCAGTCTCCTCGACAGTGGTATAGGCGATTCGATAGTTTTATGCTTGGTCATTCGTACACTCGGAGCCAGTTTGATCCTTGCGTATATTTTCGCAAGTTGAAAGGAGGTGCGTATATCTATTTGTTATTATATGTCGATGACATGTTGGTTGCCTCTATTTCCAGGACTGCTATAAATGAATTGAAGGCACAGCTTTCAAAGGAGTTCGAGATGAAGGATTTGGGTGAGGCTAAACGCATTTTGGGGATAGAGATCGGCAGAGATAAGAGGAAAGGCAAAATTTGTTTGACACAGATGGCTTATTTGAAGAAGGTTCTACAAATGTTCCATGTTAGCATGGATAATGGGCCACCAAGGTACCATTAGGAGCCCATTTGAAGCTTTCACCGACCTTTCACCAAGACAGCTTGAAGATCGAGAGTTGATGTCGAAGACTCCATATGCGAGCGCAGTTGGAAGCTTGATGTACGCAATGGTATGTACGAGACCAAATTTGTCACAGCGGTGAGCATGGTTTGAGACACATGCACGATCCAGAGTGGGTCATTGGAGCGCCGTGAAATGGATTTTGAGGTACATTGATGCGCTCAATATTGGTTTGGTTTATGGCGGGACACTCTGGTGGGCGGTTGTGCGTTGGTTATGTTGATTCGGATTATGCCGGGGATTTGGATAAACGCCGGTCTACAACGGGGTATGTGTTCACTTTAACTCGTGCGCCGGTGTGTTGGAGATGCACCTTGCAGTCTACGGTTTCTTTGTCTACGATGGAGGCAGAGTATATGGCTATTACGGAGGATGTGAAGGAGGCGATTTGGCTTCGAGGACTTTTGGAGGAACTTGGTATATCGCAACGGTCCGTCACCATTCATTGTGATAGCATGAGTGCTATCTATTTGGCGAAGAATCAGGTTCTTCATGCGAGGACGAAGCACATTGACGTTCGTTATCACTTCGTTCGTGATGTTCTTGAAGATGGTGATGTGGAGATTGTGAAGGTCCACACGAAGGATAATCCGGTAGATATGCTCACAAAGGTGGTTCCGAGCAACAAGTTTGATCATTGCAGAGACTTGTTGCACATTCGTGATTGTTGAGGCCGTTGGCGGCCATTTGGTGAACTACGTGAAGGCTTGATTCCTTGGGCAAGAGGATATGTAGGCAGTCTTTATGATGCAGCCGGTGTTGATTTTGATGGGGAGGAGATTGTTTGAACTCTCATTTTGGGTTCTCGACTTGTTGTGGATTGAGTCCGTTGTAGTGAATTGTTTCACTTCGTACTGGACGCAACAAGTGGGACATTTGGATGCATTTGGTGTCGGCTCAGTTTTGAGAAACTTCGACGAGGTGGAGAATGACGTGAATGCATTCGCAGCGTGAAACGTCTGGCGTGAGCGATGGGGCCTCTTCCAACAATATGTTTTGACATGTTTTTTTAGTCCCACATCGAATTGTTTAAGGCCTAAGATGTGAGAGAGGGTTCTATAAATATAGACCTGTTCCTTTTGTTTTAGAAGAGCTAGAGAGGTTAGGGTTTTGAGCCGTCATTTGAGGGAGATATTTGTGAGGGTTTAGAGAGTTTTGTTTTAGGGTTTTGGTGTGAGATTTGTACCCTATTTGTATTCTCTTTCTCTCTAATAGTAGATCTCCTCCTCCTTGCCCCGTGGACGTAGGCAACTTGCCGAACCACGTAAAATTTATGTTTTTGCTATTGATTTGATTTGTAATAGCTTTTAGGTTCCCTCGACAGGTCAGTCCTAGAACTGATGAGAGGAAGAGTAAATATCCCACTTTGTTGAGATATTTACTTCAGATTCTTGTTTCCTTGGTGAGACGGGAATTCTTATTGCGATCTAGCTCTCTTGTTGTGGCCATTGTTCGGCAGAGGTGCTGCCGAAATTTTCCGCCGCGCACAACAGATTCCTCTTGAGACTTTTAACTCCCATAATATTCTCTAAACCAGGACAAAAAGTTGATTAAGAGCATTTCTTAAAGAGTGAGGATATCTTGTCATTATTGAAGAACCACACTGAGAACTAGATAATATACAAACACAAAGGAAATGATGAAGCTTTAGACCTCAAAACCCCAAAGACTTAGTGGGCATTCAATCAACTAGCAGCTATCATGGCAGAGAATCAATTAATTGAGATTTCTCTAAATCCATCATTAGTTGCACAAACAAGAGACAAAAGCCTACAAACATGATCATAAGTAACCCATTTGATGATTCTCAGCTTATTTATTTCTCTGTCACCAATCCTAATTAATTGTTAAGTTGCTATGAGATGAATATAGAAATTCTGTTCAAAACTTTTGTGTTCCCCACTATCTGACAACAGTAATAATAAAATCACAGGAATTTAATTGTGCTGTGCTGGTGGGTTGATATTAAAATCAGTTGCAGAGCCAAAATTTTCAGAGTGCAGAGCAGTGCTTGAAAACTGAAGCTTGAGGGATTCTGAAGGCTTGAAGCGAAGCTTGTGAGTGGTTATTTTTTTATTGACTTTTAATTGTTTTGTGCTGTATGCTGGTTTTCAGCATGTAATGAAGCTTCTAAGTGAAACAAAGATGCAACTTTACAGAAAAATGACAGGTGTTACTGAGGTAAGAAAAGAAAAAAAAAAAAGATTTTGGATGATGGGTTTCCTTGATTTGAAGAGCACACCCTAAAATATATAGATTTCTATTTGCTTGTTAACCTAGGAATTGCAAAAGGAATTTCAAAATATTAGTAAATAAGTATCTCAACCTTTTGTTATGGTGGTCCTTTTGATGTCTTGAGTGGAAGTTTGGAGGGAAATTGCCCTTGTGTCAATATGAAAGGCCAGCACATGGCCTCTTCAATCTCCAAGCCATTGGAGCTCAAACCCTATACAGTAGAAGACTGTTTAGGGTTCGATTCCTCCAAGAGAATCAGTAACAGAGTAAGGACCACCTTTTGGATGATGCCATTTGAACACCAAGGAGTTGAGGAAATGAAAAAGGAAGAGAAAATAAGATAGATAAATAATCTTTAACTAGACTTAGGATAGTGTGAAGAGAATAGAAAATGAATAAAAAACCAGCAATTCAGTGCAGTAGAAAACTTTTACTGACTATAATAAGTTCACTTTCTTTCACCTCTTTCACTTCTTCTACTTATGCTTTTCAAGTGAATATAAAGAGTGCTTCTTCTTTCTCTTTGCTCTTCTTTGCAGGTGATTTGAGCATAATTTATTGTTCAAATATAGAAGAGGAAAGAAAGAGTACTTGAGAGTTGATTGCTTCTATTTTTTCCCACTGTTTGATTGAAGGAAATACTAAATTATGTACCAAATAAGTTTGCCTCCCTCTTTCTCCCTCGAACACCAACTACTAGCTTTTTCATTTTCTCTTATTGTTGCCCTTCTTCTGTTAAGATTGTTTGGTTATTGTATTTGCTCATTCTCTTCAACTTTGTTAGTTTTGGTTCTACCGATTTCTTTTAATTTTATTTTCTCAAAGATCAAGAAGTTTATTGAGGCCAATTCTATGGAGGAGCAAAACTTTGGCCTAAGACATTCAACAGAAGAAGAGGAAAAGATTACTGAAGAGGCCGACACAGTAAAAGAAGAAATCAATGAGCCTAAGACGGACGAAATAGTCCTCAATGGCGAATGCCCATCCATTGAGAAGGATAATTGTTCAATCTCTAATGAAAATTTAGAGAACTTGAGCTGCGTTTCTTTTGACCAAAACTCGAATTGTTCAGTTTCTGATGACGATGTATCATCGGAGATGGAGAGTTCACAAGATTCGATATCAGACGATGAGAGCCTCATTGAGATTGCGCTTGAAGATGAGCCGAATGCTGTTTTTTATCAAGAATCCAAGGGAGGATTCTCTCCGGAGTTCATGCCCGAGTTTTCGCCAGAATTATTGTTCAAGAAGCATGGATTGTTAGAGTTACTTTCAGAAATCAATGAAGAGGATAATATGATTGAGATTGACATCAAAATGGGCTCTATCAAGTGCTCAAGAGTCGAGATCAAGGCATGAGTGAGTATATAAATTTCCTTTTGGCACCTAAACAATGTTGGCATAATTTCTCAATTATTAGAGGTTTTTTAGGGAAGCAAAGAGGGTACTCCTAATCTTGCTCTAATTGAAAGTTAAAACGTCTTTTAATTTCTTGAATGCACACATGGACCAGTGCCTGCCTTATAGGGTTAGGGTGCCTAAATGGACTTGAAATTGTTTAAGAGGCTTTAGGGTTGAAAGTCTATCTTTTAGCCTAGTTTCTTGGAAAAATTATAGTAACTTAATTTGTGCCATGCTTATGTTTTTTTATGTATGCATAAATAAATCAATAAAAACAGATGTTTTAGTTTGAGTTGTACTTGTGTTATGTATATGTATTATTGAACTTAAATGTTGTGTTGCTTGCACAGGTTGATTGATATATTGACAATACGTAATAACTTTTGTAATAACCTATTTGTTAATATTTTTCATCAGAACAATCAAATTAATATGATAAGATCTTAATCCTAAGGGGAAAATGATGCTTGTTATGTGAAGAACTGACCTCCAACAATTGAGTTGAGGATATAAACAAATTCCCGAATCTATGTACCTTTGTTTTGCTTATGATTACTGTTGAAACTGTTATTAATGAACCATCTCCAGTTTATCAGGAAAAGTGAGAAAATATGTGCAAATGGTTAATGCATAAGCAATTGGTTCTTTGATTTAAATTGATGTACAGTGAAAGATTTAGGTGCGCAGAGCCTCTTTAATATTTGAGACTATAAGATTTACCCATTTTAGCATATATTTACTGTACATGTGTATAATCTTTGCAGCTATAAATCTGCTGATTTACATAAACTTTCTTTCATGAGAAGATGTTGTTATACAATATCACTCTTATCATGATTTCCTTTCTTTTCTTTCCTTCTTCTTCTCTTTATTTTTTCCCCCCTTGAGGAATCAATTTAATCATGCTTTCATAAGGCAAGAGTACCATTTTTCAGGTTGAATCTTATAAAGTAGCCTTTGCCTTGAATCAAAATATGTCTACGGATCTCATAATTAAAGTAATTAATTTGTGAAAGAGCAGATTCTTAGTTGAGTTTTATCCATTGGAGTATATTAAAGGTTGAAGTTCTCACATATATACTTTTCAAGGAGATGTTTACACCTTGCATGGTAACATGTACAGTTGCTAGAACCTGTTTGATGCATACATTGTGCGATATATAGCTAGCTTGACATATGAGATAATATATGAATCAATTTATGTTAAGTGTCTCATCAGCAAAATTTGACATACCCTTTTGCTTTGTGATTCTTTTTGCCCCGACCTTATTACTGTAACATCTGCCATGCTTCTTGCTAGAGTGGTCAATATCATATGCTGATGATTCTAAGTCACTATCCCAGGTAGCTATCCTCTCAAGTTAATAGTATCAATCTTGTTCAATTCTTCTTCCAGAACCTCTTTCAGAACACAAGCTATGGTAATATTTCATCAGAAATCACTTGAGAAAATGTAGAAGAGAGAAAAAAAAAATTACTCACTATGAAATATGAGTAGAGGACCCTAATCCTACTTTTGTAGCAAAAATTTCAGTTTTTAGCAAATACTTTGATATCTGCGAGCAGAAACCAGCTTCTCCACAGTTTCTGCATTTGATATCTGCAGACAAGGAATCAGATTTGGAAAATATCCATGTTTATCCACATCTCTCTCTATATCTACCAATAAATACAAAAGTTTACTTACAAATTTATGTTTCTTGTACTGTCTGATTCTCCCTAATTGCTTCAATTACATATAAGTATCTAATTGATGGATGCGTAGAAATCATTAGTTGCTTTTTACCAAAAAGCACCCAGCCAAAACATATATTAATAATTTGCATTAGTACCTCCTTTTTAATCGTTAAATTGCATGTCTGATGAGATTTGAACTTAGATTGTTTAAATACATATTTAAGCCTCTTTCATTATGTCATATTTGTTTAAATACATCTTTAAGCCTCTTTCATTATGTCATACGTTCAAAGTTGTGATGAAAACTGAGGATTATATCTTTACACTTAACATAAAGTTCTAGTCAGTCAATGTTAGATTGCATAACCCCATAATTGGAGATGGACTAAGTCAATCAATTGGACCCAAATTGGCTCAAAAAGATTAATCCTTAATTTAGTCATGGGTCTCTGCATATTGAGCGACCTATTCATCTAACTGCTTTTCCAACGTGGGAATAAATGGATGTTTTTGTAGGCAAATCTACACTTAAATTGAATGGATACGAGATTCTCGTTAACAGTCAAGATACAAAGGCCTTCAGATAAAGATTAGTATGCTCATTAACCTCCATGAAATGATTCTTAGATGGACATCAATAGGATTGCCTAAAGCAATTAACCAACATAAAGCTGCAGGACTAAAATTAAGGAGACAATCAACACAAGTAAAGAAAGGATCATATGGTTTTGTGTAATGGGTAAGTGGGATGGTGTCCTAACAAAAATTTCAAAGAAGAGAAGGAAGCTAATGCTTGACCTTGAAATGCTGAGACTGAGAGAGAGAATGGTAGAGAGGGAAGGCTTGACCTTATAATACCTTAAACATATTTTATAAGTGAAAGACTTTGGACAATAGGAGAAGCTAATGCTTTGAGAGTTGGACACGTACACTGCTTGATGTGTGATATAAGAGTTGAGAGATAAAAGGATGGTAGGCAACCAACTTATGGCTATTACCATCATCTTTTCACCTTGCGGCCTCCTCCATTGAGGACTATGAATTTCCAAATATAGACACTTCATCCTTTAAAAACTATAAACATGCCCCTATATTTTGTATGATGAAGTGTCTTAGCCCTCGCTCTGTATATTACTAAAACACCCTTGTGTTCCTTTTGATCCCCTTTAGTCTTTCTCTATGGTTAAATTGAACAGACATTACTTCAACTTTACCTTCAAAAGAAAAGGAAGTGAACAAGAATAGCCTACTATATATTCAACTTGTTTCTCCAGGTTTAATCCATCAAAAGATAATAAAAGTAGCTGTTTACTTTTTAGTTAAAACCTAGAAGTAAGACTATAAGATGTTTTACAAATTTTTATGTGAACTAGTTCTTGAATATTGGAGGCTAATTAATTACAATGCCATTATAGTTAACAAAATTAATGAGATAAGAAGAGTTAAGATTGTTTAGCTGTAAATAACATATGATAATAATGCTTGCAAAGTTTTTAATTAAATCTATCTACCCTTTAAAAGAGGGAGTAGTAGAAAACTTTTCCTACCCAAAATATCCTTCACCTATTGTAAATATAACAAAGATATCCTTTTATAATTAAGAAATTAGGAACCCCAACTTTTTGTTCTTCTACAGGACTTGCACCTGTTGTGCATGCACATTTCATTCAATTTATCCTTGGCAATTAATTTGTTCTTAATGAGATTGCTGGAAGTTATCCTCATGCATATAAATAAAATTGGAAATACGTACATATGTAAATATCAAGTTTAACACTATATATCTCATGTAATATTAATGAAGAGTAACTGTCTCATTTTATGAGTGGTGACCGACCAAAGACCTCTTCCTCTCCCCGTCATCACCTGAATTTGTTAGACATATCTGTTGTAAAAGGTAATATTAGCTAATTTTGACAAGAAGATTTCGTACTACTTTACACTATATTAGGTTATGAGACTACGTACATTATAGTAGATTATGAGGCTAGGTAGGTGCTTGTGTATGATAGAGTAGTTACTTAGGAATAATCATTTAGTATGTTGACGTACTATATAATAGGTAGGTGCGCGTCTTATATAATAGGTTTCATTCATGCAAAATGATGCTATGAAAATTCAATTGTCACATCATCTGAAATTTAATTTGCACTTATAAATGATGAATGATTATTAATGAAAATTCAATTTTAGAACTCAAAGGTTTAATCTTTTATTATGCATGAAAATGTGGTGTCATTTACTCCTATCAATGAATGATGAACAGTTACTAAAAAGACAGCAGCTCTTTGGACCTTTAATAATGATCATTTAGAGAGGATTAAATTCAGTGTGATCTCTCCAACTCCCCTCCGTTTCAGCATAACTCATATATAAGCCCACAAATCCTAGCTCCCCCACTTCATCACAAGAAAATTCATTATCATTAATAAAAATGAAATGGGAGTTGGAAGATCAACAGACTGGTTCAGCCACAACGACGGCTCGACAGTGTCATTGAAGGCGTATTTGATGAATATGGTTGTTGTTCGCTTGGCGGTGGTGGCACCGTAGAGGAGTAGGTGATGGGTCCCGATCGCGACGCCAGAGGTGGGCTTAGAGTAGCAGGTTAGGTGGAGGTGTACAGCCGGGGCCAGCGGTGACTGAGCCAGGCTTGGCAATTGAGGTGGATTTGGAGGTGTGCCATATAAAGTATTAGGCGACGGGTCCTGATGGTGGGGCTGAAGGTATGCTTCAAGGAGGTGGATTCTATGGAGGTGATGGTAGCGGGTTAGGTGGATGTGGTACAGCCGGGCCAGTGGTGGCGGGTTGGGCTTGGCAGTGGTGGTGAATTTGGTGGTTGAGGAGGGATCGGCAAAGGTGCCAGTGCCTTGGAGAGTTTTAGCGGATGAACAGTTGGTGAAAATGGTGGTGGATTCCTTTGATTAATTAGCTTGGGATGCATGCACGCAATAATGAACTTTTATTATGCAATTAAAGATTTTATTGTATGTATGTTTGTTGTTGTAATAAGAAGTGCTTGCTTAACATGTGGTTGTCCACTAAAGAAATATTGTGATTATGTTGTGTTTGCTTCTTTTTTTCATGTGAGGTTAATCTTGAGGGTATAGAACAATAATTTGGATAAAGATTAATTAATATGTATGTAATTGTGGATTTTTACTATGTATGTACGGTTGATTCAATGGATTATAAATTGTGAATATAAAAGTTAAATTACAAGTAAGTTGTTAGAACCACTACTTTTCATTCTTCTTCCATCGGTTATGCTTCCTCTCCTTCAATTTTCCGTCGGTTACGCTTTCTCTCCGGCAACCACAAAGATGAGTATTATTATCCTCATCATCACCACACCCCCTCTGCCCTCAACTCCTCACTTCTCAGATTTTTGGCATCGTTTAGGATCACGAAGGAAAGCCATTGACGAATGTCTGATTTATCCTCTCCTTTTCTAAATTTTTTTTCTCTCTGCGACCTCATTGAGGTAAAGTTTGCCGTAGTTGAGTTTCACCTTGCTTGATTTATAAATTTAGCTAATTTGGATGATTTCCAAAGAGATTTTGATGTAATTTAGAGTTGAATAATTAGAGTTGTATTTATTTGAAACTTTTTGCAAATTGGTAAACCGAATCGAAAAGTCTCAGAAATCTTTAAAACTTTAGATGTGATTTATTAGCAATATTAACCATTGCCAATATCTGATTTAAAATTTCACCTCACTAGCTAGGTTTCTTCGATGTAAATTAAACAGGATATTGCTCAATTAGGGGAGCTATATTAATCACTAACTTCTCTATAACAATCATTAAGAGAACTATGAGGATTAGATTGTTTAATCTTTTATGTAGTTGAGATCATAAACTTTTTTACCGAATTTTTTCTCTAAAGAAATTTATGTACAATTTAGTTTCTTTTCTTGCACTACAATTAGTTTTATGGCAATTGATATTTTTCTAATTTATTAAATTTTCATGCATTATTTACAGGATTAATAATTTGGCGGTTGTTGATTCTCCCATCCATCAAGGTAAATCTTAATATTTAATATTATTTTAATTTGGGTCTATTTGATTACATATTTTATTTTAGTGAATTGAAATTGAAAGATACCTTCTTCTTTTTACTATGCATGCTTTTGTAGATTGATCAAATTATAGATGCAACTAATGTACTATCGCCCAATCAATCACTAAATCTAATTTTATTGTTAAAATGTTGAATTTTTAGATTGTGTCTATACGTTTGATCCATTGCTTGCATTCAATAATTTAGTAACAAATTTTTCCCTAAATAAAATTAAAAATTTAAATTAAATAATAAAAAATTTACCACGTGCATTGCACGTGCAATCTAACTAGTAGAGATAAAAATTGCCAGTAGTCTTTGCCGTATATTTCAAGGGTATGATTGTGCGTCATAGCAATGATTACGATATTTTTCTCGCTTTTTCTTGCTCTTATGGATAACTTAATTTACAAAAATATTTATGTAGTTGCAAAGTTGCATTTGTCCATGTTATGACAAACCATAGGAATAAACTAAAATCAATCACACGAAAGCACGAATATGTCGAGAACACACGAACACAAAGATATACGTGGTTCATCTTGTAGCCTACGTCCACGGGCGAAGGAGGAGAATAGCTTTACTAAATTGTGAGAAATACAATGTGGAGATCTCTCAATCACTCGATCCTAAATCACACCCCTGAAAGCACTTAATCTCTCTAACAATCTCTAACACCTAGAGAGCTAACCAAATAGAGAGTCAAATCAAGAACCTCTTGAATCTATTGCTTCAGCCTGCAGAGCCCGTTTCAATGCTTACTATTGCCGTCGGGTGGATCAACTATCTGCAGCCTTAATAAAGAACCATCCGTTCTTTTCCTTGATGCTGCGACCCTAGGTTGGGTGAATCAGATACAATCTCTCTTAGCAGAAGGAACATAAAAGAGAGTATACCGAAAACCGATTTACTTCTCATGGCTTCAAAGAGTTGCGGCTTCCGCCGAACTCACGGGTGAATCACCACCAAAGAGGCTTTGGTCTTATATGGACATATATATGCTGCAACTCCAAGTCAGTTGTAATCAACGATTTGAAGAACTCTTGGTGGCCAAGCAATCTAATGAATTATAATTCAACTTTGTCTTATCCACAAACATGAATTACTTATCCTATCAACAATAGGATTTGTATTTATCTTATCAATTCACACTTCTTTAAACAATAACTATTATTTGCAGCCTTGCCACGTCCAACAAAGTATCGGGTCAAGTTATGTATTTGAGTCACACATAACAGTCCACGAAAGGAATGCAACCAAATTATTTTCTATCTTTACAATACAAAAAGAACAGAAAAGTGGCGCTTTGCTATAGAGCATGAAATGTTGGGATTAGTCTTGTATTTTAGCCCGAGAAACGTCGCATTACTTAATAATGAAGCATGAAAAGAAACGACAAAGAGTCGGGCGGTGCACCAACCGATTCGACCAGTCGTGGGCTCTGGCGGTGCACCGATCGGATGGACCGACAGTTGGACAGCCTGGGACCGTTTTCAGAATGTTACGTATTTTGACAATATTGTTCAGTTAGAAGTTCTGTTTGGTGTTGCATTCGAATTTAACTCTATAAGCACAAGTCTTCTAGGTCTAGGATTTGTATTTAAGCCAAAGGAGAGTTACAATTGTAAGAGAGTTATAGAGAAGAAATAAAGGAGAGAATCTAGGATTTGTGAGGATTTTTAGGTGACATTGAGAGAGTGTTTCTTGCGGGTTCCTTAAGGAACGCGGGAATGATTGTATCTTTATAATCTCTAGGAATAAATAATATCCAAATCTCTTGCATAGACATAGGCATTGCTAAACCATGTAAATCTCATGTCTTGTTTACTTTTTTGCAGTATATTGCTTTTTCCCTTTGTTCAAACTTCTCAATGTTTTCCTATCGCCGAGATGATCGATTGCTTTAGTAAGACGGAGGATATCTAATTAGGCGATCCGGGCAAAACTTCCGACAGTGTGTGCGGATTCCCAATATGAATGAGTAGAAAGACGACTATAGTTACATCAATCAAAATCCTAAAAAGAAAATTAAGTACTAAATATAATTTGTTAACCAAGGGAAACATAGGATCAATGTGCCATTTGTTGGCCAGTTGTTGGGGATTCACATGCTCCCTAGTTTGCAGCAAACTAAGGGTAAGTCATATGAACCACAACTGGGCAACAAAAGCATATGGTTCATCAATAGAGCTAGCAATGGTGTTTAATAAGAGGGTAAAATAGGATCCATGGTTATAGTGCTTGATGAAGCTCTACTTTGAGAGGATAAACAGGGAGAGTGGACTTCCTACCTTTAGAATGTCAATACTCCTCCCAAGATTTTGGTTTATATAAAGGACAGCTAAAATGACCTAAATATAGGAATGTAGAGGAGTAATATTAAAGTGTGGGAGAATTTTTATTTATTTAAGTATTGGAGAATGGGCTGTCTGGACCCTTGCATGGAAACCATAACATGCAAATAGTTATCTTCTAATGTAAGCTGACTCATATCAATCTACAAACAATAATAGTGTAAGATGCATCTTACTTAAGTTTTGTATTGATTAATAATGATAACACTAACAATATAGGGACTTAAATCCTAAGACCATGTCAACTTGGAACTTTGAGATTGATGAAGAAAAGAAATTTTGATGTGTGCTGGACACAGCTGATGTCTTGGGAATGCTGATAATAAGATTTCTATGCATTCAATTAAGAGGCCATGCTAGTAGGGTAAAAAAACAGGACAAACTCATAGTACAATTGGGTTGTCAGTCACATGCCAAATACAACTTGTTATATTACTACTGGTTTGATATTGGATTACACTTGATGTTGACCATAAAATCATTTTTTTTAAAACCTCTTTTGCTTGTTGATCCTGTTTGGCGACAAGAAAAGGGGTTGTCACACACCTCTAAGGAGCCTGTGTTGTGCGCATCGGAAATTTCGGCAGCACCTCTGTCGAACAATAGCCACAACAAGAGAGCTAGATCACAATAAGAATTCTCGTCTCACCAAGAAAACAAGAATCTAAAGCAAATATCTCAACAAAGTGGGATATTTACTCTTCTTCTCATCAGTTCTAGGACTGACCTGTCGAGGGAACCTACACAAGCTATTACAAATCACACAAATCAGCAAGACAATGAATTTTATGTGGTTCGGCAAGTTGCCTACGTCCACGGGGCAAGGAGGGGGGGGGGGGGGATTTTACTAATAGATATAGAGAATACAAACTAGGGTTATATATTCTCACCACAAAATCCTAGAACAAAGCTCTCAAATCTCTCACCAAATCTCCTCACAAAGATGCACAATACCCTCTCAAAGGTTGCTCCAAAACGAGTTCCCCTCAGCCCTAATTAATCATGTTTAGGGTTATATATAAACTCAAAACGAAACGGGTTTAAAACCAAACCCAAAACAAACCCGTATTCTGGAATCTGCCCTTAGTAGTCGACTACTCCTCATACTCAGAGTAGTCGACTACTAAGGCTCAAAACTGAGCAAGCACTTTCTGTCGACTACAGACTAGTCGACTACAACACAGAGTAGTCGACTACTAAGCCCGAAATCTGCCTTGTGCATGTTTTGGTGCATGTTTTCAACAATTCTCGACCTTGGCGAATGTTTTCCTCAAAACTGAGCCGACACCAATACGAACTGAGTCAACACCACCACAAACTGAGTCGACACCAATACCAAACAAACGTCTCACTTGTTGTGTCCAGTACGAAGTGAAACCATTCACGACAACGGACTCAATCCACAACAAGTCGAGACCCAAATGAGAACGCGACCATTCTCCAAACATGGTATCAACTCACCAAATCGGCTGCATCATAACTGACTGCCTACGTATCCTCTTGCTCAAGGAATCAAGCCTTCACGTAGTTCACCAAATGGCCTCCAAAGGCCTTCAATCAACTAGAAGAGTTTGCAACCCTTCTCCAATATCATGATCAAATCTGCGGCTGATAGCTTTCCCAATGGCCCCAAAGTGAAACAAACCAAACGTCTCCACCTGAGGTGAACCAACGGCCATAACCGAATCCAAACTATGCCCATCAGCTGCATTCGAATCAACCAACTCATCATCTGCATCCACAACAACATGATCCCCAATCTGTGTCACCTCAGCTGGAATCCCAAATGATGCAGTATGATCTGGAGAACGTGGAGGAATCTCCACCCAACGTGAAGTAGCATCACCCTTCACCCGCTGCGATGTCTCAACGATCTGGTCACCACTCTCCACCTGCTAAGAGTTAAAAGTGACATACCTAGTCAGAACAAAATCAGAGTCTCTCGAACCTCTGAATTTCGAATGTGCAATCGGATCAAATCTCACATCCTCGATGTGACCAATTGCTGGGCAACCAAACATTCGACGCAACCCAAAATCTGAAGCAGCTCCACCAGATCCAAAATCTCCAAACACAGCAGTCGACGACCTATGACTAAGATGACCCAAATATGTCGAAGCCCGAATACCAAAGCCAATGCTCGACATCAAACGCCGATTCTCCTCCAGAAAGGAACGACCCACCAAATTTATCATCTCATCTCGTCGCCCCAATGTTTCCTTTCCAATGAAGTGTCTCCAACGGCCATGAGCTCGGCACAAATACAGAAAAGAATTCCTACCACAAACTGAACGACGTATTCCCTTTCTGCCAATACACTTCTTCAACTTGTTATTGACTACTAGGGCTTCAACCCAACGGGACTTGGTTGCAACCCACAAATATCTAGAACAGTCACTAACAAAAAAAATTAAATACCGATTACCTCCCAATGATGCCTCTTGGAAAGTTCTCCAAATGCCTGAATGAACACCACCTAAAAGACCCCTCACTATAGGAGTGCTGAACTTCATCTCGGTCTTCTTGCTCATACCAATGTGCTCATAGGACTTTAAATTGCAGGTCAAAGCACTCCTTACCAAACAATGTACGACACCAATAAATAAATATCCCAGCCTCAATAAATACCACAGTCTAGCCAAATCCAAAGAAGTCGTCAGCTCCTCACCAATCACCGTGCTTCCAATTAAATAATACAAATTCTTCTGTCTGACGCCCTTCATCATAATCATGGACCCCTTCGTGACCTTAAGAGTTGCATTCTCCAAGATCACCCGATAACCAGCTGCTTCCAAAGTTCCAAGGAAAATAATGTTCTTCGTCATCTGCGAAACGAACCTTACTTCCTTCAACTCCCGAATCACCCCATCACACATACGGATTTGAACTCTACCAATACCACTAATAAGGCATACGTGATCATTACCCATGAACACGACATCCCCTCTTTCCAACTCCTCAAAGCTGGAGAACCAATCCCTCGTAGGGTAAATATGGTATGTAGCTCCCGAATCCATTAACCACTCCGTAGAGTCGGTATAACAAACTGACGGTAGTGCGGATAACGAATAGCCTGAAGAATCTAAATCTGAATTGTTGCCAACAGCTTTAGCAACATTCACCTTTGAAGCTTGTACAGCTTTCCCTTTATTCTTCCCGGCTTGATCTATCAACTTTGGGCACTCGTTCTTCCAATATCCCTCTTCTTTATAGAAGCGACATTGGTTCCTACCACCACTCTTATGGCCACCTCTATTCTTTGATTTTGAGCGGTTGGACTGCCAATGGTTTAGAGTACGGCCTTGAACTACTAATGCATCTCCCGATGCCTTCTCGGATGATTCACTATCACTCTTTCTCAAATCATAATTTACTAATACTGAGATCACCTCCTTATAACTAACAGTAGTTCATCCATTTATCATAGTGAGGACAAACGTGCCGTAATCATCCTCCGGCAACGAACACAAAAGCTGTACCGCCTTGTCTTCATCCTCAACCTTGATTTCCACATTGGCCATATCTGAAAGCAACTTCGTGAAGTTATTAACATGCTCCCTAATGGAAACTCCCCTCTTCATCTTGAACTGGTAACACTTCCTCTTCAAGTGAAGCCGATTCTCAATGCTCTTAGTAAGATACTTTTTATTGAGTGTTTCCCATAGTCTCTTCGCGGACCTCTCATTCATCACATCATAAATAAGATCCTGCGTCAAGCACGACCGAATAACTCCACAAGCCCTGCTATTCATCTTCTTCCAAACCTTATCATCCATATCTTCAGGTTTCTCTTATAACTCAAGAGTCTCCTCTAAATTTTGCACATCCAACGTATCCATCACCTGGCATCTCCACAAACTGAAATTGATCTTGCCGTCGAACTTCGGAACATCAATCTTTGTATTATTAATGCTCAGACTTTGTATCGCCTTCGTAAGAGACGATCCCGATGTGCTTGTTTTACCCATGTTGTAGATCTAACTCTTCAAATAAGAATCCTTTAGTGAATCCTTCGAACAAGCCCCAATTCAAAACCCGGAAGCTCCGATACCACTTGTTGTGCGCAGCGAAAATTTCGGCAGCACCTCTACCGAACAATAGCCACAACAAGAGAGCTAGATCACAATAAGAATTCTCGTCTCACTAAGAAAATAAGAATCTAAAGAAAATATCTCAATAAAGTGGGATATTTACTCTTCCTCTCATCAGTTCTAGGACTGACCTGTCGAGGGAACCTAAACAAGCTATTACAAATCACACAAATCAGCAAGACAATAAATTTTACGTGGTTCGGCAAGTTGCCTACGTCCACGGGGCAAGGAGAGGGGGATTTTACTAATAGAGATAGAGAATACAAACTAGGGTTACAAATTCTCACCACAAAACCCTAGAACAAAGCTCTCAAATCTCTCACCAAATCTCCTCACAAAGATGCACAATACCCTCTCAAAGGCTGCTCCAAAATGAGTTCCCCTTAGCCCTAATTAATCATGTTTAGGGTTATATATAAACTCAAAATAAAATGGGTTTAAAACCAAACCCAAAACAGACCCGTATTCTGGAATCTGCCCTTAGTAGTCGACTACTACTCAGAGTAGTTGACTACTAAGGCTCAAAACTAAGCAAGCACTTTCTGTCGACTACAGACTAGTCGACTACAACACAGAGTAGTCGACTACTAAGCCCAAAATCTGCCTTGTGCATGTTTCCAACAGCCTGAACGTGGGATGATCTAAGTAGCAAAACTTGGATGAGGGAGACAATGACTAGGATGTATGGATGGTTGTTGAAGTATGGAGCGAGAGTCAATATGAACAGTCGGCATGGCTCGCCTTCAGGTCTAGTGGCTCCATCGGATGGATGGCATGCATACACACAATGGTGGAGCCATAAATTTTATCTTGGATGAGCCAAGAGTCCAAGATAGGTAAGTTACATTTTATTTGTCTCATAAAAAAGATCATTTTCAGAAGCTGTGAATGGGAGCATATCACAAATTGGTTCAACTGCTTGCAGGGGAAGAACTTTGTTCAACAAGTTAAGCGTGCAGACTTGGCTGCTGTAGTTTACAGCATTTGAAAAGAGAGGAATAGAAGAGTGCATGGTGCAGGAGCCTTGAACGTTGATGGTGTGTGGTAAAACAAATAGAAGTGTTTGTTCTTGCTACTTCACATGACACAAATGTACCTGATAGCATAGAGTCTGGTTTGAGTCTATTTGTCATAGATGAGTGAGTTTGTTGTTATCTTCCATTTGACTATTGCTTCCTGTGTTTGAATTGTTATTTTATTTCTGCTGCATTATCTGCGATATTCAAAAAATAGTAAGCAATACTATTCACCCTCCTCTAGGCTTAAATCTCAAATCCTAAAAGTGATATTAGAGCTCGATATCCCCAATATTAGGCTTAACATTCTAGGATAGATAGCTAGTCTAGGCACAACAACCTCTTTCCCTGAAGTCCATGTTGCTAGCCGACTCCCACTTTTCAATGGCATGAACTTCTCTTATTGGAAAGCTCACATGAGAGTCTTTTTGTTATCCACTAATTATGACATTTGGAGCATGGTTGTAGTGAACCGGATTTCTCTCAATAATAATAATAATAATAATGAGAAAATGAAGAGTTTCATAACTGAAGGTAGGAATTGGGTTTTCGTGTTATTGTGATTACAATTAATATGGGAGTTTAAGAAAACAAAAGCCATATAAATTTTAAAAACCCAAAAGCCCCAAATATTCAGTTTACAAGAAAGCAAAAAGGGAAAAAATTTGAGATCAGAGAGAGGGAAGAACGAGGAAGAGCAGAGCTTAAAAAAAAGGTCAGTTCTTTTTAACCTTAGTTATGAATGATTATAGATTAGAGATGAAAAATAATACCTTTCCGGCCGCCGACGTCATCTCCGGCGACATCCGATGAACTCCGGCCGTCCATGGTCGTGGGTTTCACCGGTGTTGATCATGATGGCCGCCGAACCCAACAAACCCATTTGGGTTTAGTTGTAGACATCAAACAGACTCAAGGAAGAAGAAAAGGAAAAAATTATGGTTAAGCCCTAGAAATATAGGAAATTAGTTTTGGGTCCAAAAACCTATAAAGAGATGTTTCAACATAAAATCTATTTAATGGAAAGTTTTCCTTTTACCCCTTAAACGAGAAAAGTTGCTGTTAGGCCCAAGTTTTGTTTGAAAAGGATGGAAATAAAATTTCAGAAAACCCCCTAGAAACTAAAAATATTAGTTTTATATCAAAAATAGTTTGAGTATAGAATCTTTAGTATTAGAAATTCATATGCTTGTATGCTTATAGGTTTGATCGAGGAGTAGGTTTTGAAGTACGATTCTCTAAATTATTGTTAGATATTCGAAGGTGAGTAGATTTCTTCTCATTAGTTATTTTAATCTATTATATATTATTTAAATGATAATTTTATTTTGTGTAGAAAAATTATGGATCTGGACATGTTATTCTGTTCATTTAAAGTGATTGTTAACAAATTTGAATCGTGATAGCTATTTGTCTTTTACAAGATAAATATTATTTAGTATATGAGATTATTGAAAATATGTCATTTGAAATTCTTGTTCAAATGCATTTATTGAAGAGTTCTATTTGATTAAAAATTATTTATTTGTTTAGATTCATGAATATTCTATTTTCATGAAATTGACATGAGAAAAGTTTGCAAAAGTGTTTAAGCAATTATATTGCTTTTCGTACAAGTAAAAATTGCAAGTGATACTTTGAGCGAAAAGAAAAGTGTTTTAAATATTAAAAATCTTCAGAAGTCCGCTATGGAGTGAAGTGATTCGTTTAAGCCTACCATATGGTATTGAATGTACCAACCAGTGTTAAAGTGGCATTTTTGGCAAAAGTGAAGTGGCCTTTGGGCAACCTATGGTAGTGTTAAGTACATTCTGTTCCCGAGTTGACCTATAGTGATTCGATGCGCATTCCCATGCTACTGGGCTATAATTTTCGTAGCCTTAGTGTGACAACTGAGGAGGTTTGCAAAATATGATTTTACAGTATTTAGTATTCATTCGTATTATTTCTTAAGTTTTGAAGAAATTATTTTATGATACTGTCACATGCTATTAATCAGAGTTTCTCTTGTTCAAAAATTATATATTTCCCAAAATTATTCTCTTTGACAATAGCTTATTTATATTTAATATTGAAAATTTCGTAAACTTGTCTGATCCGCTAATGATAAGTTATCTGCTCACTAAGTGTAAACTCACCCCGTTGTTTTTCAATCTTTTTCAGATGAAAATTAGATAGCTTTATCTGTACCTCGAAGCTTTGGAACATGATGTTCGCGGTAAAAGTCGGGATGATTGTCATTGATTTGAATTTGCTTACAGCTTCTTTGGCCTACAACGAAATTCAAAAAGAAATGCCTTTTATTTTAAGGCGTACAATGAAAATCAAAAAAGATTACAACTTTTATCCTTAGTGAACAAACACGAGGATCTCTGTTATATCGGATCCTCGCTTGCGTGGGTTCTTTGCCTGTGCCGGGGACTTATTGTGTCCGTGGACCACCGCGCAATTCCAATCCTGGTGTAAACCCGGGTTCTGGAACTACAGACGTAGAGGGGCTCGTTTCACGAAGGAAACGAAGCGCCTGGGGGGATCACACTCACGAAGGAGAGGATCGCCTGCGGGGATCACACTCACGAAGGAGAGGATCGCCGGAGCGGGTGAGATCTACAAGGAGAAATCACAGCTATCCCCGAGGTTAAGACGAAGCTTAACCTAGAGGGTATCTCAGAGTTCGACCGAGTTTGTTTACCTTCCGCCTATAGATCTGACGTCGACTGGACTTGAGCTCGCCGGTGCTCGGAACCGTGCGTCGTAGATCTCGCGAGGGCTCTTCAGAAGTCCGCCAAAATCCAAGCCAAATTCCCCAAAATCCGACCTCTCATGAGCAAGACCCCCCCTATTTATACAAAAAAGGGGTGCTGGCAGCACAAGTGGCTCGGCCACTTGGCCGAGCCACCTCGGCCAAGTTGGCCGAGGTGGCTCGGCCATGGTGGCCGAGCCACCTCGGCCACTTGGTCGAGGCGCTTACCAAATTGGTTCTTGGCTCTACCAAAGTGGCCGAGCCTCCTCGGCCACTTGGCCGAGGCACCTCGGCCAAGTTGGCCGAGGTGGCTCGGCCAAAGTGGCCGAGCCACCTTGGCCACTTGGCCGAGGTGCCGCGTCGCGGCGTTCCGTCGTCTCGCGTCGTTTTGCGTCGTTTCTCCGTCGATTCTTCGTCGATTCTTCGGTCTTCCGGGCTTAGTTTTGCTCCGGTGATGTCGCCGTTGTGTTCGAGTCCGTGTCCGATCAACTTTCAGAGCTCAAACGGTTCGTTTGCATCGACGGACTAAGTACGGTTGATTCCGTCTCGTCAACGTTTGAGTTTAGCCAACTCGCCTCGTTGAGCTTCGTCGTCGGGTTTTCTCCACGACGCGTCGTTTCGCTGGCTCGTACGCCTCGCCGACTCACTTTATGCGTTTTGCGGCGTAATCACGTCGACGGCGTTCTGGGTCGCGCCGTCGGATGGATCGTCGGTTGTCAACCCACCGTTTACGAGTCTTGTTCGGGTACTGATAAGCAATTTTTTATGCCTACACATGAGAAGGATCTTTTAGAGTGTTTGATACCGAAAGTTATAGTTATACTAGTCATGTTACTATGCTTATGTAATAAGAGTCTTTTGACTCATTAGAGTGAACTTGTTATTATGTTGTTTTTGCTCTGAGACTTCTATTTATCAATAAAGTTTCTTTTAAGTGAAGTTTATTTATAATATAGAAGTGCACCGCGGGCTTAGCATGTGCGTTTCGCACGTGTTGCCGTTGTCACGCATCTCAAAATAAGCTGCGCAATTTAGGGGCGTGACAATGGTAGAATCAGGTTATCATGAACCCTTTGACACCGTGTCTGAAGTCACTCTAGAGTAACATAGAGACAAGTGGACTGTAATTGAAAAGAAATTATACTTTCTTAACATTAAAGCTTTAAACACCTTGTATTGTTCTTTAAATTCTAATGAGTTTAACTATATTTCTAGTTATGTGAGCGTAGGAAATTTGGAAATTGTTGGAGGTCACACAAGAGAGCACTGTACAGGTCAAGGAGGCCAAGCTCGCAATTCTCGTGAGCAAGTATCAGTATTTCAATATGAAGGCCCCGGCGAACATATAGGAGATGTTCACACATTTCACATGTGAACAAGGTAAAAGCATTAGGAAAGAAGTACAGCCAAGAGGAGCTCACTCCCTGAGTCCTCCGATCCATTCCATCTAAATAGAATGCTAAGGAAACCTCTATCGAAGGATCTCATAATTTATTTAAACTTTCTCTTGATAATCTTGTAGGAAATCTCATCACGCATGAAGCGATATTGAAGGAGAGAGAAAAGTAATCGGAGGACAACCTGAAGAATAAGTTATTGGCCCTCAAATCGAAAAGAGAAAAATCAAAGGCTAAGGCAAACATGAGTTTAAGCTCAAGTTCTGGGTGTGAGAAAGATAATGATGTAGATCAAATTGTTAAAGGCTTTAAATTTTTTCTCAAATCTAGAGATGATCAGAAGTTCCTGAGCAAGAGGTATCATTACTCTCCGAAGGTAAGAATAAATAAAAATAGTGATTATGATTCTGTACTAGTGTGTTATTGATACAGGAAATCGGACCATCTAAGTAACAGATGCCCCTTGAACAATAAGTAGAAAATAGAAAGGATCAAAAGCTTTAAAGCAACATGGAGTTCCATCTCAAGTGAAGAAGAGAAGTTGGAGATCAGCTCAAACAATAATGAGAAAAAGAAGCATTATTGTCTAATGACAAAAGATGGATTTTCAGATAATTCTGAGGACAAGAGCTCCGACAATGAGGTATACCCTTCATACGATGATCTTTATGAAAAGTATGCTGAAATGATGGGTCATTTTTAAAAAAATTTCTGAGAAATATAGCTCTTTAAGAACATTCAAATCTAAAGAAAGATAACAAAATTTTACTTGAGAAGTTAGAGAAACCGCTTTAGAGTTAAATGTTCTTAACAATAAAAGTTTGAATACCTCTTCTTTTGACCGCTTAGATGTTCCATTTATAGAGATATGAACGGTGAATTAACCGAGAAGGTAAATATATTAAAATATTAAAATAATGATTTGCTTCTACGGTTAAATAATCTTTCATGTGAATTGTCCAATGAGCAAAAGAGTTTAAAACTCATTGTACTACCATTGTTTCGAAAATGAATAACTAAAATCCAAAACTTTTATTTAGAAAAGATTGTGAATTTTTTTCTTTGGGCTCTAAAGGCTTAAACATGGTCCTTTCTAATCAACATTTTGTTAAAGCAAAAAACTGGATTAGGCTATTCATATTCTAGTTTTAAACCCTCTTTTGCGAAAGGGAACAATTTGTCTTTCTATGCTCCTACCTCTAACGCATCATCTACTATTTACATATTGTGTGGTAGAATAGGGCATCTCTTTATGTCATGTTGATAGGTAAATAATGTGTACCTAAAGTTGTAAGTATATAACCATCAAGTTCTAGTATAAAAGTTATTGATCCCACGAGGAAGGTGTTTGTATGATATTAATCAAATTTGGTTCTTAATATGTACAAGATAATTAGGATTAAAGCAAAGTGGAAGTGGTTGTGAAAGATAAGAGAGTGGTTGTGATTTAGTGCGAATAAAAATACAAATGAGAAAGAAAGTGAGTGCGGAAAGATTTAGAATGTGGAAGTGAAATAAGTGCAAGTAAAAGAAAATGTGATTGAGAGTGAAGTGAGAGTGAATATGTGCAAATAAAAGAAAAGCAAGAGAGAAGTAAAGTGAGTATGAAAATTAGAAGAAAAAGAAAGAAAAGAAACAACTAAATGAAGAGCAAGAAAGTAAAAGATGGAGGGTTGATTTAAGATAGGGGGAGTCTAGAGTAGATTCACTTAGCTAATCTCAATCTCACAAGAGTGAGTAGGATATGAAGCTAGTTTCAAACAATCTCTAGAGATCCCCAATTATGATCTCCATGAACAAAAGAAAAGAGAAAAATAAAGCGACAAATAAAGAAGGTAAAATGTGGATGATGATTAAAGATGGCGGAATCTAGAGTAGATCCACTTAGCAAATCTCAATCTCACAAGAATGAGTTGGATATAATGCTAGTTTTAAATAATCTCTAGGGATCCAATTAAAGGCTCCACACTTAGAAAAGGGGTAATTCCCAAGAAATCTTAGGCCTCAAGGCGAATAAAAAAAAAGAGAAATTAAAAATTAATTACAAGAATTAAAGAGCAAGAATTAAAGACATTACATGAAAGTAAATTGCATGAAATTAAATTGCATGAAAGTAAATCTATTCTACAAAGCAATAAAATAACAAGAAAGGAAAAGAAATAAATGGCAAACCCTCATTTGTATCTCTTCATCTTCATCCTCCTTTTGGTCCTCAGACAAAGTGAAGAAACAAATATGAAAGGGTGAAAAATTCTTTTATTAATTGCAATTAAAAGTTATAAATTTGGAAGGTCTTCTCAATTAAGAGTAACCCTCCTCTCCAAAAGGAGTTATTACAAAATTTTTCACAATCTCAAGCCCTCACTCTACCCTTCTATTTATAGATAACAAAAATTTCTCACAACCTTTGGATTTGTCTTGGCCCCTAAGTAACCCTCACAACCATAGGATTTGGCTTAGGCCCCAAGCAATCCTCATAATCATAGGATCCCTCAAAATAATCTAGATCATTGATTTAATACTTGAGAGATGGATTTTGTGGGCTTTATTTTTTTATATTTAATTCATTTAAAACTCTTGGGCTTCTCTTGAATGCTCTTGGGCTTCTTAGAATTTAACTTGGCCTTCAAATCAATGAATATATATCACTTAAATTCGGATTTCTATCATAACCCGCTGCTGCTAATGAAATTTTGAGAATCTAGTAATTTGGATGGCTCCGTCTCGTCGAGATAGGCGATTTTTATATATAATATGTTGAATTCTGCTTTCCGGATTGGGAGATATCGCCTTTTCTTTGCAGTTGACCATCCTGAGCACGAATTTGACTTTATTTTTTTTCATATTTGATTTGATTCTCAATTGCAAGCCAAGTTATTAATAATTCTGATCAAGAAAGTAATGAGTGTTGAGATTTTGCTTCTAAACTTAGTCGTGGGCTTTGGATTTAGGCATTATGAGCTTCATTAGAGATCTTTTGTGCTTGAAATAATCTTCATTTGGGCTCTTATTCAATAATTCTATATTACTTGTACATTAAGATAAAAATTATTATTAGAAGATATATTTATTTAAATAAAATAGATAATGAGTGTATAAAAGTGCAATAAAATGTGATGATCAAATACGCCTGCACCTAAACTTTTGCTAGTCCTCTAGCAAAGAAAGAAATTAAAAAAGAAAGAAAGAAAAATTCTAACTCACTTTCGTAGGAATCGCAGTTGTATTTAGCGCATACAACAAGCCTTTAAACCCCTAGATTACCCTAGTGGACGAGTTGTAGTCTCGTAAGGGTTTACAGTGAATATACACACAAAATTCGGTCAACTTGCCAATTTAAAAAGTTTATGAATAATTAATTTACTTGATATATTTAAACATTCTAATTAAAGCTATTTTTTTACTCAAGAAAATATTTTTATATATAACTCCAAGGTAAATTTTTAGAAAATCTTTTCATTAAAAATATACAAAACTAAGTCTAACTTAGAAGTTTAAATTAAAAGTTTTGAAAAAACATGCTAACTCTTTATTTAAATAATTTTCAAGTCTCTTAACCAATTTATTTTTCAAGAACATATATACAAATATAACTATATATATGAAAATATTGTTAGTAATTTAATTAGTTTTTTAAACTCTTTATTCCTTGGTGATTTTGTTCTTCTTGATCGGGCTTTCTAAGTGACCATTTAACGAGTTTTGGGCCAATGGATCCCAACCCAATTGGGCTTAGGTCATTAAGCATAGAAATACTCCTCGGGCTTAATTACTCGGTCAACTTAGACTTAGTAAGATAGAACCACGTTGAATTTTAAGAGAATTTTAATTGGTGCCCATTTTTTGCACTCTTCTTTTGTAAAATTAGTTTTTAAATATATATATGTGTACATGTATATATATATATGTCTAAAAAATATTTAGATCAAGACAACTTGAAAATTTGTTTTCAACTCTAAGATAAGCATGCAAAAATTTCACTCTTTTAATTAAAAGTCTAAGTACACTTAAGTGAAGTATACTACTTTGAAAATCATTTCTTAAGAAATTTATTTGGAGCTATCATAAAAGGTAAACTTGAGTATAAAACTAACTAAGGATTTTAAATTTTATCAATTAGATCAATTATTAATCAACTCTATTAAGTTGGTAAGTGACTTTTTTAATGACATAAAAAATGGTAAAAAAGAGGGAAAATGACTAAGATAAAGAGGAAAAATGACTAATTCCCATCCCCACACCTAAATTTTGCATTGTCCTCAATGTAAACTCTATAATGCACAAAGTAAAACAGATAAAAATTAAGCACTTACATTTGTTTGGCCACCAAAAAATCAGAATTACCTTTGGTATGAGGAGGATAAAGTCAAAATTTCTTCTTCTTTTTTTATTTTTTATTTTTTAATTATTATGTTTAAAAGAACAAGAAACTCTCAAATGAGAGAAGAATAAATTCTTTTATTATTATGATGAGACACAAAGATAAGCAAATGTAGAATAAAAGATGAAAAATGAGAAGTTCAAATTCTACATTAAATCCTACCTTATTGTTGAAGATTCTACCTCGGATTTTAAAGACATTCAAAATAATATAGTCAATGATGTGCTTAAATTTAAAATATTCCAAGATTTTTAATAATTTTACAACAATTGAAGGTAGGTATCAATGGTGTTATGCATTTTAAACTTAGATTCCTTATTAATAAAAGTTTGTCCAACCAGTACTTCTTTAAAAATTTTCTCAAACACAAGATCTATGTTTGAGGTTTGAAAATTTGGTTGCTGTTTATTTTCTAAAAATCTAAGTTCATCATGAAAGAGTTCTTCAAAAGTTAGATTAAAGAAGCATGTATTCAACACAGTTTCATCATTCTGAAAGACCTGATCTGATTTTTTTAATATCTTCAGCTCCACACCAAAGATTTCCTCAAAACTCGGGTCACACATGTCTTAAAGAATGGGTGCTATTACTTTGATTTCAAAAATTGATTCAACATGGATTAAACGATTGGTATTATCTCTAATCCATACTTGCATACACCAAATCAAATTCTTTTTAAAAATATTTTTTAATAAAAAGAGAATAAAATAAAAAATTCTAAGAAAATCAAAAGTTAGTTTTTTTTTGGAAAACTAAAAAAAATCTAAAAGATATTGAGAAGAAGGAGAAAGATAAAAGAAAAACCTAACTAAAACAAATCAATGCAAACACTTTTCAATCACCCTAACTTCTAGGGTTAAGCCTATACTCCACTAGACCAGCTCCTAACTAAAAATTCCCTTAGTGAAAAAGATCAAAGTTTACTCGGGTAATTAGCCAGGTAAGGATAGTACTAGAGGGAGATCAAAGATTAATTAAGTACCTCGTTCCTTGCGGAGCGCTTTACGCAACCCCTAAACCTTGCCTTACACACCAATTAATCCAAATAAACTTGGACCGGTTCACTTAAGGATTTCTTATTCCTTAATGAGCTCGAATCCTTAGGGGCCAACGTCTAATGAGTTTTAGAAGGCTTGGGATTGTGTAGTGAGGAATTAGTGATTTGTGGGCTAAGGAAAGGGTGATGAAATCCCTCACCTTATCTTGATTAGGGGTTTTTGCCCTTAAGATATTTTTAAGTGTGTGTCAAGTCAAGGTGCTCAAATCACTTGGGTGATTTCCTACTATTATATGCAATGCAACCCTAGAAATTAAAAGCAACTAAAAAGGATGCAAAAATAAAAATCTTTTTATTTTTTATTATGGTCCACAAGCAAACAAAGTGTGAGAAATGGAGCTCTTGTTTTGAGTTTATTATCTTGCTAGTAAAAGTTCAAGTGGAAGATGGATTTTATTATGGTCAACAAGAATAAAATATTTTTTTTAAATCCTAATTGTCTCTAATGTGAATGAACTATCTAAGGGGTGGAATTAAAAATACTAGATAGAAAAGTTACCCATGTAAAAGCTATCCTAGCCTTTTTGAAGGTAGTTTTTCAATCTTAAATCTTCAACTCTTGATCTTCAAGCTCCAAGTGGTTCCTTCACAAGAGAAATTCACAAGTTAAAGAACTAAAATAGATAAAATCTTACTAAAAAGCACCTTCCTCGGTAACAGCGCCAAAAACTTGATAGGTAAATAATGTGTACCTAAAGTTGCAAGTATACAACCATCAAGTTATCGTATAAAAAGTTATCGATCCCACGAGGAAGGTGTTTGTATGATGTTAATCAAATTTAGTTCTTAATATGTGCAAGACAATTAGGATTAAAGCAAAGTGGAAGTGGTTGTGAAAGATAAGAAAGTGGTTGTGATTTAGTGCGAATAAAAATACAAATGAGAAAGAAAGTGAGTGTGGAAAGATTTAGAATGTGGAAGTGAAATAAGTGCAAGTAAAAGAAAATGTGATTGAGAGTGAAGTGAGAGTGAATATGTGCAAATAAAAGAAAAGTAAGAGAGAAGTAAAGTGAGTATGAAAATTAGAAGAAAAAGAAAAAAAAGAAACAACTAAATGAAGAGCAAGAAAGTAAAAGATGGAGGGTTGATTTAAGATAGGGGGAGTCTAGAGTAGATTCACTTAGCTAATCTCAATCTCACAAGAGTGAGTAGGATATGAAGCTAGTTTCAAACAATCTCTAGAGATCCCCAATTATGATCTCCATGAACAAAAGAAAAGAGAAAAATAAAGCGACAAATAAAGAAGGTAAAATGTGGATGATGATTAAAGATGGCGGAATCTAGAGTAGATCCACTTAGCAAACCTCAATCTCACAAGAATGAGTTGGATATAATGCTAGTTTCAAACAATTTCTAGGGATCCAATTAAAGGCTCCACACTTAGAAAAGGAGTGATTCCCAAGAGATCTTAGGCCTCAAGGTGAATCAAAGAAAAGAAAAGAGAAATCAAAAATTAATTATAAGAATTAAAGAGCAAGAATTAAAGATATTGCATGAAAGTAAATTGCATGAAATTAAATTGCATGAAAGTAAATCTATTCTACAAAGCAATAAAATAACAAGAAAGGAAAAGAAATAAATGGCAAACCCTCATTTTTATCTCTTCATCTTCATCCTCCTTTTGGTCATTGGACAAAGTGATGAAACAAATATGAAGGGGGGAAAAATTTTGTAATAACTCCTTTTAGTCCTTGGTCACACATATCATTTTTATTATATGTGTGTAGGTGAGCTAAAGAGCAAGACAACATCTTGATTTGATTGCTAAAGCATAGAATAGGAAACATAAATATATTTCTTAACCGACTAAGAAGAATAATGAGTATGTGACTTTTGAGAACAACAAACAAGATAAAAATGGTTGGAGTTGGTGAGATAGGTAGTTTCTTTTTAACTCCTTTAATATATTATTGTTGAGAGCGTGAGCGATAATCTCGTATCCATTAGAAGAGTATGTGACAAAGGTGTGTCTATTTATTTTGAACCTACTCATGCAATATTGATTATTTCAAATAGGTTCAATTGGTTTTAGTGTTAATAGACATGCAAATGTTTACACTTCATATTTTTTCATCTTTATTCTAAAAGTATAAAATATTTGGATACAAGATGGGAAGTTGCTGATATGTTGCAAAAGAGTCTAATTATGCAAGCATGGATTTATTGTAAAAGTATGCTTACATAAGTGATAATATCAGAAAAACTTCTCATAAGGATAAGCATAACGTAAATTTCATTAACTCCTTTGTACATAAGTGATAATATCAGAAAAATTTCTCTTTCTTTACTTTTTATTTTCCTTTAAAAATAAAAATTCTTTTTGTGTTTCTATGTGCCAACGTGTATTTGAGATGTTTATTTGCATAATATTATTAAATGGTACATGAGATTGTATTTTTATTTCAAGTCCATGTTTCCCCAATGATATATGCTATATTTGAATAGGATTTGTTAGTTGAAATACACTTTGTGGTATCTCTTTGTCTTTCTTCATATTTACATGCACGAGATTCAAGTTATTAATTATGATGTGTTCTTGGTAGATGCTAACTTTAAATCACATCTATGTTTGCATATGCATGTAACTAGTTGTATGAAATAAGCAATGAGTAGATTTCTTTTGCACTAACTTAAAAAATTTGCAAATGTGCACCTGAGTTTAAATGAGCAATTTCACAAGTGTATTTGTAAAAGGATAATCAAAATATACACTCATATATAATCCACACAAAAGAGTGTTATTGTTAAAAGATGGTCAAAGACCCACACGCAGTGATTTGCGTTAGTTGCATATCTCAAAAGGTAGCTATCCCATACTAAACGAAACTTATTTAGAGATGGTGCACATCACCCACTAAATACTATCATTCTTCCTTGTAAGTCCTACATGCCCAGGATGATAGGTTAAAGTTTTGGTCTTTCTATGAAAGTTGATTTTTTTCCTACATGAGCTTGTCATATATACTTTTTTTTCATGAATATCATACTTGTATGTTGAATTGAGTTGTATTTTTCATACACCCCATGTTGGTGATATGAATCATACACACTTACACAAAGTAATTTGATGGATTCACATATGTATTGATATCAACTTCTCATTCATATTTTCGTATAAACTTTTATAGACTTGCACGCATCTCTCTATTTTACCATTTGGACTATATTATTTAATAATTTATCCCTTTATATGTTCATTTAGAAAGCTTTGTGTTATTTTTTATAATAACAACAGGGGCAAAACATGTGAAAACTTAGAATTTGATGAAGCCCAATTGTATGGGGAGCTTTATAAACCTATATCTCACCTTTCATGTATGCATACACATAGAGGAAGCTTGCATATCATATTTCATATGTTATGAAACTGAGTTTGTGTTGTATCTCAAATATTTATATTTTTCTTTTAAAATTTTCACTTTATTATTATCAAAGAGGAGATAGTTAGGATCATCTTTGTGCAATCAAATTAGTTTTATGAATTAAAACCTTTGTATTGGTCTAATATATGTTCGATATATTGCATACATGTGACAAGAAGTTAGAATCAAATTTAAAAGTGAAAAAGTAAGACAACAAGTTTATTACGATTAATCCCGAAAATATATCGAAGCTATAAACAATGTTGATCATATGGGAGTGTCTATCTCTTTTCATGAATCTATAGAAATAAATGGAACTCAATTTTGAGGTATATAGCTCGAGATATAAATATTTTAGCAAGACAGGGTCACCATAATCAGCAACAGGATGATCAAAGAATCATCGATGACCAACATTAATAATCACTGTCTCAAGCCTCATCAATGATTGAAGTTGATCATCAATGATAAAACAATCCTTTTTAATCATCGATGACCATTTTTCATCAGCGATGATCAAGTGATCATCAATGACTAAATTGATCATCAATGATTCATGTGTTGATTTTAGATTTTTAAGTTTGAATCACAGCCATTCGTAATAGCTGTAGATAGGGTTTCTGTTTCTCATTTTCACAGTGTTCAAAGAGAGAGGAGGGAGAGAGAAAGAGAGGAGAGAGAGAGAGAGAGAGAGAGAGAGAGAGAGAGAGAGCTAGGATTTTAATTTTGATAAAGGATCTTGCTCAGACTGCTCAGAAAGCATCCTTGAAGTCATTCTTCATCATCTGGTCTTCAATCTTTAAGGATTGATGCCCTTGAACTTCAAAATCATCGTTCTTCTTCCAGATCTTCATAGCAATTCCTTTGGAGAATAATCTCAATCCAAACATGGCTGTAAGATCTTTCTAGTTGTTCTTAATTGATATTTATTTTATTATATTAAACTTGTTCTTATGGCGTACTCAAGCCGATGTAAATTGAGGGTTTATGGGTACTCAAGTTGAGGGTAAATTAAGGGTTTATGGTGTACTCAAGCCAGGGTTAATTGAGGGATTGGACACTAGCTAGAGATAGGGTTACTTATATATGAAGAGTTAGGTTAAACAACTAGTTATTAGTAAAAATAATATTTCAGCCTTATAATCCTACTGAATCAGGTGTGTGATTCAGGTAAACTTTCACATAGTGAGGAAGCCCCTTCGCAAGAAAGAAGAGTAGATGTAGAATTGTTATCCGAATCACTATAAAAATCTCGTGGGTTCTAATTATATTTTTATCTACTATTTGATTATTGCTTACTTTGTTTGAATTGTCATTTTATTTCCATTGCATTATCTGTGATATTTGAAAAATAGTAAGCAATTATATTCACCACCCTCTAGGCTTGCATTTATGATCCTAACATTGTCCACTTTCTAAAATATTTACACGAAATTTCTCTTATTCTTTTATTTGTAATTTTATGTATAAATCTTAATTGCTTTTGATCGACGGTCTATGATTATCTACATCACAAAGACATGTGGATCTGAATATATATCTTGTCAAATTTTAAATATGTGTCCAATCATATCGACATAGATATGACAAAGAGAGCCTAAACAGAGATAAAATATACAAAAATATATTTTTAGAATTCATGACCAAGTAATATTAGTAAACCTATATTGAAAAGATTAAAAGAATAATGCATTTGAATAGAAGTTGAGTCAATATCTACTGAAGACCCTATTATTGCATCAAATTTGAAGTTAAACTCAGGTTAAAGATTATTTTGGACTCTAACATGCCTTCACATTTTGAGGCTTAAAACTAGACTCAAGCAGCCATATCTTTTTTATTCATGTCCACTTTAAATTCGGGATAAAAGATGGAACTATGAGTATTTATTCATTTCAATTACAAGGAAACCTTTATTACTAGAACAAGTATTATGCCCCTATCCACATGGTGGGTCTGATACCTTTGCTTGTATATATAGTTTTTTGTATTTATTTCACTTTTCTTATGTATATAACCAGACAAATTGCTTATACAATAATCAATATTTATTGAGGGAATAAAGCAATGTGAGTAGAACATGAAATCATATTTTTGCTTATGAATATTAAAATTAGCACAACAAGGCTTGAAGGGCTCAATTCACCTAAATGTAAAACATGATATTTAAAACCATGAATATTTAGTACAAATTAAACAAAGGAATGATTAATTATGGTTAATTAACTCGCAAAACTGAAAGCCCGATGCATCAAAAATTACTTTTTGGACTACTAATGATAGATAATCTAAATACTTACCACAAAAATTTCTCTATATTTTGCTGACTACATCTTAGCTCATAATTGCTTTTTCTTTGAAGTCTGCGTAGTTGTTGCAATATCACTATTGTCATTTAGGGCTATTCCAATATTAGTCCCCAAGATATTGATAATTTGAAAATAGTCCCAATACTTAATATTTTGAAATTAGTCCCCAAAATCATTTAGTGTTTTAAAATTAGTTCTCAAAATCTTCATATGTCAAATTAGTCCCTCAAATCTTTTAAATATTTAGGTATTAGTCATTTTAAATAATTTTGACTCCTAATAAGATCTAAGTTTTGTCTTGACCCTTAATAAATTTTGGCAAAATACCTCAATAATGGTTGCTTGTTATTTTTTAGATTTTTTTGGAAGTCTATTTGTAATTTTTGACTTTTTAAGAGGTTATTAGTAATTTTGGATTTTTAGGTAGTTATTATTTTTAAATTCTTAGAGGATTGTTTGCAATTTTCAAATTATAACGATTTTTTAAATTTCTAGATTATTCTAGGGGTGGTTTAAAATTTTGGAATTTTCAAAGGGTTTTGTAATTTTTAAATTTTTGCAGGATTGTTTGTAATTTTTCATATTTCTATGGGTATGTTTTAATTTTTATTCTTTATTTAAATATAATTTTATGGGTATAATTTTTCATACATGATTTTATGTAGAGGGACTCTCTAGTGAGTTTTTTCTTTAATGTCTATACTTATATCTGCGACTATTAGTTTTGTTAAGTTATGGATAGTTATAATTTTAGTATGCTTATCAAATATTTGATTATTAGAGTTTTAAATTATGGCTAGTTTTAATGTGATGATAATTCTTAGGTGAAATAAGAGTCGGTGTCTATGTGCCATCTTTTTTTTTTGATAAGTGAAAATATTTTATTCATTCACCAAGTGAGAAGATAGCATACATCTGATACTCAGGGATACTAAGAATACATCAATAAACATTGATCAAAAAGCTCAAAGCTAAAAAGAAAATTACAAAGATTGCACCATTGCTCAAATTCTATAGGAGCGGATCTGTTAATAAGAACAGCTAACATATCCATTTTGATAGCTGTAATGACCTAAACTAGCTTTCAACAATTCCCCTCAAATTAAAATGTGTAGATTTCTTTCCTTCCAAATCTGCTAAACTGAAGCGGACAAAGCCACTCTTTTAACTTGCTGCATATAACCTCTACCCCTCAAGCAATTGCTGAGCCAATCAATCAGAGAAGACCAACTGCAGGATCTCTAATGAAATCCAAACCAATCCATAACCAAGTTCCAGATAACCTTGGAGTATTGACATTCAAAACAGAGATGTTTATGTTCCTCAATAGCATTAGAATAGAGCATAAAGGAATTTTGAGATAACAACCCCATCTTACATAACCTATCCTGGGTGAGGTCTCCCTTGGACAACTAACGATATCACGAAGGAATGTTTAGGATAATGCATAAGATCCCATATAGTAGAAATCCAGGAGATAGCAGGGGGTATAGAAAGCAAGGAATGGTAAATCATCAAAATTTTTAACTTTCCACCAAACACAACATGCACCAATAGTGGATAATACACCAAAAACTCCTCCAAATTGATTGAGTGCAAGATCTCTAACTTTGAGAAGCTGTTTCCACATCCAAGAATCATCAACTTTACTTTGTACATGCCACAGATCTCTTGATTTAATAGTTACCATGAATCCAATGTATCCATAAAAGGTCTTTTTCATTTAGAAACCACAAAAGTTTAGGTGTAGAAGCAAGATTCCAATTTGTAGCAGAATAGATACCAAGACCACCATACTTGAGTTTAAGACATACCTGATTCCAAGCTACCATATGTATTTTCTTGCTATCTTCTAGATAACCCCATAAGAATTTTCTTAAGAGCTCATCAATTTTAATAAGCACCTTTCTTTGCAACACATAATTGCTTGTCCAAAAGATTTGAATGTCGAGAATGACACTCTCGATAAGCTAAAGTCTACTAGCAAATGAAACCTTTTTATCCTTCGTCCAAATTTGATACTGATTAGCCACCTTAGAAATGAGAGAGAAGAGATATTCATGTAAGATAATCCTTTATTTATATGAGGAACCCCTAAGTATCTAAAAGGAAGCAAGCCCTCAGTGAATCCCAATTGAGTGCAAATTTGACTCTTGAAATCATCTGAGACAACCCCCCCCAAAGAAAGATTGATGATTTGGCAAGATTAGCTTCAAGACCAGAAACTAGGTTGAATTCTTTAACACATTGATAAATCTTATTTATAAAGTATAAATCACCTCTACAAAAAAGGAGTATATCATCTGCAAAGTCAAGATGAGTGAGATTGAGTGCACACTTAGGATGACTCTTGAACTACTTATCATTATTAAGCAAACACAGACCCCTGGAGAGCTACTCCATGCCAATAATAAAGAGATAGGGTGAAAGAGGATCACCCTGCCTTAAATATCTCTTACCATTAAAGTATCCATGTAGAGAGCCATTGAAAAAAGGTGAGTACTTAGGAGAGGAGATGCAGGACATCATCCAGTTAATCATTTTAATAGGAAAGTCAAAGCCAACAAGCATAGCCCTTATGAACTCCGAACTTATTGTATCAAAGACCTTTTTAATGTCAATATTGAGAACACATCTTGGAGATAACTGCTTCCTACCATAGTGTTTAATTAACTCATGATGAGCAAGCAACACATTATTAGAGATGATTCTCCCCTTAACAAAAGCACTCTACTCTTCATTGATAAGAAAATCCATCACATCTTAAATTCTAGTGGTGAGCACTTTTGAAATGATTTTATAGAGACAATTGCAACACGCAATTTGTCTAAAATTAGAGGGATATCTAGGACAATTAATTTTAGGAACCAAAGTGAGAACAGTAGAGTTGACAATGCCAAGAAGTTTACCTATATGAAAGAATTGTTCCACAATTAAGGAGATGTCCTTCCCAATAATAGACCAAGCATGTTTGTATAATGTAGCATTAAAGCCATCCAGGGCCAGGTGCTTTGTTATCTGCCATAGAAAATGCAGCAACTCTAACTTCTTCAAGTGTTACTTCTTTATCAAGTTATCTTGATTGCTCAAAGTTTAAACAAGGGCCATTCTTGATAATATCAGAATTAGGAGAAGATACTGGCACTGCTGTTCCCATAAGCTGCTTATAAAAAGACAAAAACTCATTCACTATAGCATCATCATCTATAATTCTCATCCCATCTTCATTGTATAATACCAGTACCTTATTATGATGCCCTTGGGATCTCATAGCTAGGGGTGAGCAAAATTCAATAAAAACCAAACTAACCGACCGAACCGCCCGAATTCTAGCGGTTCAGTTCGGTTATGGAGTTTATTCAGTTCGGGTCGGGTTGTAAAACTTTCAACCCGCAATAACCGACCCGACCGAAACACACACGAACTCTGAGTCTGCGGTGGATTAAAGTGTATTGGGATTCGTAATGAAAAGCAACCAATATTCAATAATATTACTCTCTAGCATCCAAAAAATTTATTACTCTCACATTCATTGTGGGCCCAACCCACGTGACCGAACAGCCCTAAAGTTACCAACTCATTCATCTGCTCCCCTCTCTCTCATGAGAGGTTAACCCATTGAAATATCTCATTCATCTCCTTCACTGTACTTGACTCTCTTGTTCAACTCCGAGTTTTCATCGACTTAACTATTCTTACATTCTTTCTAATTTGATTTTTTTTCAATTGTTATTTGCTCTAATAACTGTAATTTTCACTTATTGTTATGGCTGTTGCATATTTCTACTTGCTGGTAGAGATGGCACCGAAATAACCGACCGAACCGAACCGAAATATTTCGGTTCGGTTCAACACTAATATTCGGTTCGCTTCGGTTTTGTAAAAATTGATCAAAACCGGCCGAACCGACCGTTTGCTCACCCCTACTCATAGCTGAGTGAAATAAGATGGTGCATCTATCTCCATTAAGCCCCCATCTGAGTATAGTTTCTACTGATAGTAAGAGTGCTCAAAGAATAGGAGCTTATAATAATAGGCTTTTAGACATCCCCTTTCCTTAGTAATAAGTTTAGAATTAAAAGGATCATCTTGAAGCATAGTCTGAGTAACATCAAGTTCATGTTTAGCTCTGGAAACTTGTTACACTAATATTTTGAAAGTGCCTTTTATTCAGTTCCTTCAAAGCAGGCTTAAGAAGCTTTAATTTAGAACAAATAGAGAACATCTTAAAACTAGGGATCTGTTGTTACCCAATATTCTGAACTATAGATAAGAAATTGGAGAGCTAAGCCCACAAGTTAAAAAATCTAAATGGTTTTTACTAGAAAAGACATTGTCATAAACAAAGACTAAACCAGGTGAACAATAAAAAAAGCTAGGATCTAGGTATTCAATCTAACTGGTAGTATAAATATGTAACTAAGCTTCATTTACTAAAGCGCTGTCTAGTTTGGTCAACTCTAGTAGAATGATCCTGCTTATTTGACTAAGTGAAGAAATAACTAATAGTTTTAATTGAGCAAATTGACATACCTCAATGCATACTTGAAAGTCGGATATATCATTATCAGTAGTGGCATGATCAACAAGCTTTTCATCACTAGATAGCACAGCATTAAAATCTCTACTTAGAATCTAAGGAATGTTAATTTGATTCTTAAAACTCTCAATTCCTTCCATAGGTGCTTTCTTCCCTCTTTAGAATTAAGAGCATAATAGAAGATATGTAGCAGCAAACTCTACCATCAACAGACTTCACTAAACAAATGATATATTGGGAAGTTATAGAGTGACGAGTTACATCAAGGATGTTAGGATCCCAGAACAATCAAACTCAACCATTACCAGCAATAGCTTCATTAAAATTCAATTATAGACTCTAGCAACTGTATTAGTAATGAATGACATTTCAGAATCAACTACTTTTGTCTTAAGAAGGGCAAGAAAAGAGATATAAAGCTGATTAATGAAAGCCTTGACCAGTTGCTGTTTAGGGGATTTATTAAATCGCTAATATTCCAGAAAGCAAAAATCATTGAGAGGGTCCTCCTTTATTAAGAGAAGAGGGATCAAGCTCAGTAGCATGGAAATCAAGACGGAAGAATTTATTTGCATAAGCAGAAGTAGAAGTGCTCCCCCCCCCCCCCCCCACCCAAAAAAAAATTCACAAGAGATTTATTATTCATAAGCAGAGTATTTGACCTATGCAAAGAAGCATGCACGAAACCTAAAACAGAAGTGTTTAATAGGATATTAGGAGCAAGAGGATTACTAGAATTTTTGTGACCATTAGAATGGGGAACTTGAACAGTCCCTGAAGTAGTCACAAGAGGCTCTCTATTAACATGATTAGTAGAACTTGATGATGTATTGTGAGTAGCTTTATCATTAGAATTCTCATCATTGCAACCAAAGGCTTCAACAGTTATAGGAGCTTTTTTAGGCACCTATCTTTGCACAGTTTTAGTCCTCCTACAATAAGAAATATCATGACCAACAACTTTACAATAGCTGCCCCACCTAGGCTTGAACTCATAAATGACCTTTTGCTTATACCATTTTCCATTAGGCCCTTGTATAGTAATAACATCAGGAAGTTCAGATGGCAATTTTACTTCCACCAAAACTCTGGCATATGCAAGTCTTTTCCTACCATCTGTGAGAATCTGTTGTTACAGGATTCCCAATAATGCTAGCCACCTTACTAATGCCAAAAGAGTTCTAGAGATTGAGCCTATGCTCAGGAAATTGAATCCACATGGGATATAAAACATCTTGAGATTTTTTTTTAATTTCCACATGGGAAGAATTTATTTGCATAACGCCGAAAAACTATCGCGCCCCTTCAAGAAAATCTCTCATACTCTCCTCAGAATAGAATTGAAATAGAAAGAGACCATATTTTAGTAGATAGATTTTAGAAATAGCAATTTTCCCCCATATTTTTGTGACATAAGATTCTATAGCCTTAAATTTAACATTCAAGCCATAGACGTATCCAACGAGACAATTTTTCCAAAGAGAAGAAACTTAAGACCATTCCTCAGATGAGAAAGTAGCAACATGAGAATCCTCAGAAGGAGGAACATAATCTAGACGAAGACCAGTGTCAGATTTTATATTATCAGAGAATAAACTAGCAAAAGTTTTAGCAGGAGATAAAGTTTTGGCAATAATAATGGGATCCTTATCAACTCTAACATCCTTGTCATTTATAGATTCACCATTAACATCAATAGGATTAGAATTGAGAATTCATGATCTGAATCATCCTCTAGATCATCAGCCCAAGATATGGATCTAGAAGAATAAGTCTTACTTGGATCCATTGGGGCTCGAGCAGAACTCCTAGAAGCATCAACCCACATCAATCTAGGATGCTCACCAAGCAAAACTGAATCCCTGACTAGTGTCATACTAAGAACTTCCTTCATTGCCATGTTCACTTTTGATCCCATTGGTCCAGTACTACTAATAGATCCAGAATTGGGAGCAACACATTCACCATCCAAAATAACCCTTTTGATGAGGGAAAAGAGAAGTGCCTCGTAGATCAGATCGATTCAAAAGATGAACAACTTTCTTGTTGGAGAACTTCTTTTTTTTCCTCTTACCCCTCATCAGCAGGGGCGCATGTTAGCAGTAAGTAGATCGCCCACTAAATGCGCCTTCAGAGAGCATTGCTCATAAATTTTCTATTCTTAATCTTTTCGTGTCATCTTCTAGTAGGATAGAGAGACATGCAGCTATTTATGTCATGACACATGTTAATTTTCTGTGCTTTTAAGAATGACACATGTCAATTTTTTATGAGTATCATAATTTCTCATTATATATAAAAGAGAGATTTCACATTATATATAAAGGAGGCATATCACATGACTACAATATATTTAGTGCATGGAAAATTATATTAGTTTATCAAACTTCCTCTTTTAGACTCGATGACCTTTTTTCTCAGTTTGATAAACTAATCGCCATCCAAATTCACAGAACAAAAGGGCCTTTTCGTTATTTCCTCCAACAACCATTTGACTTAATTTATTTTCTAATTCAATCCCATTCTCGTAAATTAGTAAACCTACAAGGGCATTTTCTTGCCTAACTTGCCTATATATGTGAAGGCTAACCTTCCTCTTTGTCTTCCCCGTAACTTATTGCAAGATCTTCGATAAAGAACCAAATTACAGTGTGCATATCAACATACATCAACCAGTATGCATGAATCTCAAAGCACCTCCTTCGTCATCGCCGCCATCGTGTTTTTCTTCCTTTCGTCGACGAGAGGGGAGATGCCCATGCAGCACCTGACACGTGATGAGCTCGTGCATCTCGCTGGCTATGGAGAGGAGAAGCTATCCTCGGTGCTGGTCATGGGCACGCTCATCTGTGAGGCCTGCCCCAAATCAGGATCCGAACTCCATACATCTCATATAGCAGGTATAAATTATATATTTTCAAATTGTACCATACTAAATTAGAATAAATTTATTATTCTTGAAGTAGAGTAAAAAGTTTTAAGTAGGACTTACAATTGTAGAACTCTAAAGAAAAATAGTGGATTTGATTTTACTAGGTGGGTATTTATATTATTTATATACACATACGTGTATGTTAAATATTGTATTGAAAAGATTATTTGTTATCGTTAACCTTTGTAGTGCATTTAATTTATCAATTATAAATTAATGATAACGTAATAATAAAATCTAGATAGTAAAGGTTAAATTTATTTTTATAATGATTACTAAGAATTTTTATTGCTCTTGAAAATTAGTTGCCAGAAGATATACCGTAGGGTTTAAGATTAATGTAGTCTTTTCAATCATCTTACTAGCTCTTTGCTAGTCACTCCAATTCCAACTTTTCCTCTCATGCATCCGTGTAGTCAATCTAGATTTTTTTATATGATTGGTAAAGGAAAGAGTTTAATTAATTTGGAAAGTTTTGGTGGGGTTTAAGTTATGAACTTAAAAGTGCTAATACTTTATTCTTTTTGGTAAGTAATTAATTTTATTACCAAAATAAGCATTGAGTAATTACAAACTAAGTCACTCACTGTATGTCTCCTTACATCTCAAGGAACATACACAAAAACAAAACCAAACCAAAACTCTCTGTAACCAAACTGTTTACTTTATTCTTGAATTGGAATTCATGTATTATAGGGTAGTTTCCGAAACCTAATACTTTTTTTTATTTTGTTGAGAATTAAGGACGGGTTCAGGGTGACACCAAAAGAAACAAATTTTGATTTAAGAAAAATGAGAAGTTGTTATTAAGGCTCCAAAACTCTACTCCTACTCTAAACTTTCAAGAGTTACATTTGATTACTTGTTTCTTAATTAATAAAATAGCTAGGGATCAACGTTACCACCTTTTACTAAGAACGATTTATAAATAAGGACAAAAGGATTTAGGGAAAAGGCCACAAAAGAACTTTTCTGGGGCTTTAGATAACAAAAGATACTACTTTTGAACCAAGAACAGATTTTAGAGGTGCAAGTATTATCATACCCATTTATATACAGAAATAAAATTTGTATATGTACCTATCCATATCTATAGGAGGTTTATACATAAAATTACGAGTTAACACCATTTTTTCTTGAAATAGTTTCAATATTTGATGTATCATTTGACAAGTGGATTTATCGATAAAATGGTTAGTACTCCTTTTCTAAGTTGTTTTATTAGAGAAAGTCTTTTCTATAGTTGTTGGGGTGGAACATAAATGAAGCAAAGGTTTACATCCATGTTGGATCAAACTGTGACATACCAACATACTCAACTTATCAATAAAGCTTTGGGTGGTAGCTTGGCTCTCTCATGCAAGTTTAGGTGAGTGATGACTTCAAGTGAAATATAGTACATACACTGACAAATTAATCTGAAAATGAATATCTGATTGCTTAGCTACAAAGAGATTATCAAATTAATTACTAAAATAAACTTCTATTTGGGATATATTAATTAATTGTTCATTACCTTTGGGTGGAGTTAAGAGTTTATTTTTAACCTAACTAGGGATATTTAGGTAAGAGTGTCGCAACTAATTGTTCATGCGACAGTTTGCATGGCAAGGTGATGAACAAGCAAATTCTAATGATATACTAATTAATTAATGAAGCTTATTATGAGTCAAACTATATTTTAATTAATTGTTGATGAACGATATGCCTTCAGATAGAGTTTTGTTTTTAGTTTGCTTCTGCATTGGGTCTGCTTCATACGTTATGATCCGGCCTTGAGTTGTTTTTTACTTGATAACCTAACATTGACCAATGAATTTTCTAAGCGTCTAAGGTTGAGGTCCAAGCTTCTCTAAGAAAAAGAAGATTTTGTTAGGCCACCTATTTTATTCTAGCTAGATTTGGGTTAATTGCGGATAGATCCCCTATAGTATCGTTGTTTTGAACTTTAATTCTCTCTCTAGTTTTATCTTTTTGCAGATACACCCACTAAGTGAATTTTTCTTTCCCCTCAATTCCGAAAAGTTATTTTTATGGATATATTTCTTTTGCGCTTAATATATAGTGTTTGCTACTCATTGTAAATTTGTAAATTTTCATATACAAATTCACCAAATTATCTTATAGGGTAGTTTCCATCAAAAATCATATAGAAAGAAATTAGGAAAATCTGACTTGTCATGGTATAATCTTAAAATTGTTACTTAATGAAGAAGAGTGACATATTGAGCTATAGCCTTCCAATTAGATTTGTGTAGTAAACAAGTATCAAATCCTTCTTCCTATATATGCACGAAAAAATATTCCAAAAAAAAAAAGGAAAGAAAACAAAAAACCTAACGCAAGTTATACATGATCCCGACTGTATTCAGGTGCCAAAATCGCGGTATCATGCAAAACAGAAGGCAAGAGAAACAACAAGAGGTCCAACTGGGCCTACGGAACAACCGACGACTACGGAGAGTTCATGATCGACCTCCCTTCCCACCTCCACGCCATCCCTCGCCTCGAGGACTTCTGCGTTGTCAGAATTCTCAGAGTTCCGAGGAAATCTCGATGCCACCATCGAGGCCTTCGCACAATCCCTCGGAGAATTCGACTGTCATCCATCGGAAACAGCATTAGGGTTTACAGTACGGGGACAGTGAAGTTGAACGACAGGTCCAGGCAAGCACAACCGGAATGAATCATGAGTTGTGTTGTGTTACGGTGGAGTTTATTGTATTAATTAGCCTGCTCCCTGTGATGCTGTCCTTGCATTAATGAAATTTTTACTATATTCGTGATAGAATGGTGTGTAACAGGTATGCAAATGAATTTATATCCTCTTCACTATCAGAAAAATAGTGGAGAGATCACGACTTTATTGATAGCCGCTGATTTGTCTGTAGTGGATGATTATTATTCATTTTAAATCTAACACTCATCCTACAACTCATGAATCATACCCATTCTTAATTTGCACTTAAAGAGAAATTACAAGCACCCACTAAACAAATCAGCAATTACTAATAAGATAATGATCTCTCCGCTATTTTTCGGATAGTGGAGAGAATCCAAATCCTATAAAAATTGGGATACAACTAGCTAGCTAAGGTCCTAGACAAGGACCAAGAGGACACCTTAATCCAGCTGTGGGCATAACAATCTTTCTTGAAATGGTTCGTGATTATTAAATTCTAATTTCAGTTTGTTGACGTATTTGTAAAGTCCATTTTTCATCAATTAAGCGCTTATTGAGTTACATTTAATGGGCCTCAGACAGGCCATTAAGAATCGTCCTTCCTTGTGTCAAACTTTCGTAGTTAATAAAATTCAATTTTGGAGGGCTTGCACTCGGATAGGCCGGTAAAATCATAAGTGGGGCAGCGTACGATGGGCTTCCTTAATTTGTTGGCCAAAACTTTCTAAAGCCTTACTTTTTAAGCCTAATATATATTGACTGACGACCATGAGCCAAAAGGCCAAAAAACATTAAGTGCCGTTGAGAAGGCAAGGGAATGGATAATAAATGATTATAGTTGGTCGAACTATTGTGAGATAACTTGGGTCAGGCTTCACTGTACAGATCGATTTGGGCGTCATCGGCCTTCATTTTAGGTTCCAAAAGGTAATTCATTCTGGGTCAGAGGGTGGAGACAATTCCTATACCTATATATACTCTATATAAAAAAAAAGCCATTGAGACCTACTTAGTTCTCATCAGAACTGCTACAGAACCTGATGGGTCCTACCAACAATAGGTCATTACTTGGACCAGCTTGCTTCAGCAATAGTTGATGGTCCAACCAACAATAGGTCAGCCCCCAATAACTCAGGCCCAACAACAAGAATTCAGGTCCAACAACCATCTGGGTGGGTCCCACAAAACACGTGCCATGAATGATCCGGCCTACTCATATTGATCCGGCCTACTCATATAGGATCTATATGTTGCTAAAGTTCTAAAATAGTAAACTTGTATATTCCAATCGCTCATTTTGTCACTATTTGATGATACTATTTGATGATTGAATACAAGGCTATAAGATTATGGGTCATAAATGACTTGAAGCAGATAAAGACTCATTGTCAAATTTGCAAAACGATTTGAGTTTCGTGGCTCTTTTAAACTGAAATAGAGCTCAAAAATTTCATAAGAACTGCTTGGGCCAATGAAAACGAAAATAAAAATAAAAAATTGTTCAAAAGGAAAAGGAAATGAATATATTATCAAACTATGTGCTCAAGCTGTCTGCTTTGCTTATTGGTGGAGGCCCTATCACTATATTAAAGGTTTATTGTTTTCAAATCCAAGCTTTTACCTCAGAAAGTATACATTCCTAAGATATTATGAGTGCAACAATATCTATTAAAACTCATAAAAATACATTGATGAATAAAGAACTCTCAACACACATAGTTTTGGGCACATAATTTTTATCACTTGCGAGGGGTAAAATAAATCTGAGTATAGCACCACTGTGAGCATATCGATATTTGTTGCGTAATCACACAGAAACTATTATTTTGAAACTCCATGTTCAAGCTAGGAGGCAAGAATTAAACCAAACTATATATATTCCTCAACACATGTCTATCGTCCTCTACATTTTTAATATTGTACTACATCTCTAGTAAGCAAGCACGTGCAGCACACGTGCGCTCTTACTAGTTCTCTTTATAAAATGTGTAATATTTCCTATTTATTACCAAATAATTTTCATTAGCATTCTAGTATAGAGGAAACACTTTATATACAAGATCACTTGTGCTTAGATAAACTTTGCTACTTGAAGATTCAGATTCTCTACACTACAAAAAGTAGTGGAGAGACCACCACTCTTATTATAAATGTTGATTTGTGTAGTTAATGGTTAGTCTTTGAGCATAAATTAAGATATTAGTGCAATTCAAGAGGGCAAAGTGAATGTCAATTACAATCATCCACTTGATAACCAACAATTATAATAAAATGTAATGATCTCTCCATTACTTTTAAGATTTAAATTCCAAAATAATTCCACGCTCTCTGACGTGTCTCATCAACTCATATCAGGTAGGCGGTAGGCATGCATTATAACAGTAATAAAATAAACAAAGTCTACATTATTAATGAATCTTGGAACTATGATTCACAAGGCCAATTACAAAATGATTGTAATTACAATAACATTGCAGTCCTATAGGCACAGAACACTAAATATAAAATATGAGGCATCTAAACTCACTAATTATATACCAGTTGACACACCAACAACCAACTAAGCAAAACACTTCATGCTTGGTTTAATTAAGTCTCATTTCAACTGGATATAGCTAGCGGTCAGCTCCAATATACTATTGTAATCAGAGCCAAACCATAAATATCAACAAATTAAAGACCACACATAATGCAGTAGTATATACATACACTTTATTACAGCGCCAACCCCTATCTGAATTAACTGCATGCACAAACAGCTTTTAATTACTACAAAAGCTGTGCAACTACACATTTCATATTTAAGGGCATGCAATAAATCCTTCACTTCTTTCCCTTCACGGAAGACACGGAATTTTTTCAAGTATTTCTTCAAAATGTAAAGGAGATTAAAAAGATGAAGTTTATGTCATACGTCCTTGGCTATTTTCCATATTTGATACAAGTCCATTATGGATAAATTTTTAGGAAATTTTATTTAGACCTCTGGAATTTTCTAAAAGCCATTTATTTTCATATATTTTCTTAAAAGTTTTAAGGGTCATTGAATTAATTATTTGTCTATTTAATAATAAAATTTTCTTGTTATTACCCTAAAAATTAGGCTTTTTCTTCTTCTAGAAACCATCTTGAAAATAGGATAGTTGTAGATGAACAACCTTTGAATTTCAATTTATACATAAACCACACTTAAAGTGGCTTTGTATTTCAATCAATCACCCTCGTTCAAATTTTCACTAAAAGCCATAAATAAGCTTAAATATTAGCATTCGGTAGATGACTTATATCCTAACTAGACATAAACTTTAACAAAATGCCTTATGTACCTTGAATGTGAGTGTTTTTAAGGATATTTTTGAGTTTTTAGTGAAAATTTTGATTGAGAGATGGTTAATTGTAACTAAACCCACTTTAAAGGTGGTTTATTTATCAATTAGAATTTAAAATGATTACTGTAGAATTACCCAATTTTTAAGATTGTTTCTAGGGAAAAACCAAAAAGATTATGTCATGCAAAAATAATTAAATTAAAAACTATTTATGTCAGAAAGTTAATCTTGGAATTGAGTGGGGATTAATATTGATTAAAAATTAAGGGGCCCTTAATCTTCTATGATAACTAATCAGATTAGAAGATAGCAAATCCCTGCACAAACAACAAACATTAGAGGCTCCAGAGGAGATTTGCTCCGGGAGGCCCTTCGACGCTCAGGTCAGTGTTTGATCAATTCGATAGGAAGAATATCAAATAGGGTTTAAAGTTCTTAGAGCTTAGACCTGAGAACGATGGAGATCTCCTATGCTTTATGTGGGGTGTCAGGGGCAAATCGATAGCTTGGCTCGACTAGCAGGAGCAGTGTCTCACTAACACCTCCTCTTTGTCAATGATTTATTGGCCATTTGGCTGAGAGTCGCCCATGTCGCATCAAATGTGATAGTGACAGAACGACAAAGCATGGGCACCATCCAAGGAGTCATTATCACAGCTGACCGACATTTTATGTGATGGCAATCGGGTGGCGAAGCATGGGCGATGTCCGAGAAGCTATCATCACTCCTTGTTGAGTATTAAATGCGGGAGCCTTTGACGAGGCAGTTGGTCATCCATCTAACTCGTAATGTGTGTTCTCCGACGAGGTTTAACCCGAGGAGATCCGAGGATGCCTCCCAATCCGGACTGGGATTATTGGAAGGATCTGACAATTTACTCAGATTGTGGCGATATCAAGAGGGGTTTCTGATCATATGAGCCGACCCTCTTGACATGTGGCCAGTCCTTGGGGATTCATTAAATGCATAATTTTTAGGATGTAACACTAACCCCTTTCACTCCGAGAGAAAACTGAACTGTTTCGCATCCACCATCCCTTGGGATTCGGAGGGTCGTGGGTATTGCGCTGTAGTCAGCAAAGATTTCGTGCCTCGGTCTTCGGAAGAGGATGCTTTGGTTATCGCAAGTTAATTGTGAAATTTTAGGAATTTGAGTTCATCGGTTCAGATTTATCCACGTGTTAGCCATCTGAGTTTATTCATTGTTTATAAAACGCTTTTCCCCCTTCACCTTTCCTCTTTGTGCTTTCTGACTTTTGAAAACCGTAAAAATTTCTATTCTCTGCATCTTCTGTGTTCCGATCACCTTTGCTGATTTTCTTTTATGGATTCCAATTCATAGTTGTCTCTAACTCATCACGGAGCGAGGGCAATGCTCCTTCACAAGCATACGTTAAAAGTTTGCCAAGACGATCTATAGGTTAAGATGAAGACTTTTGACATTCCCGCTTCCTACACTTTGTCTCTTCCTCCACCCGGATGTCTTGCCTATGGTAACGGGAGCTATGAGGTGCCGATGTACAAGCACCATCTCAATTATGGTCTCCACTTACCCTTGCACCCTTTCCTTCAGAAGGTATTACGGGCGCTTGGGATTTCATCGGTGCAGTTGAAACTGAACTCGGTGGCTTTTTGACTGCTTTCCTCGTCATTTATCATCGAGTAGGTATCGAACTGACCTTGGGAATCCTGGGTCATTTGTTATGTATTAAAATTAGCTCGAATGAAGGGCACTTCTATCTTCAATCCATGGGTGGGTTTCAGTGGGTTACAACATTTTAGATACCATCAAAAATGGAAGGAGAAGTTTGTTTTCCTTCTCGGCACTAATCCCATATTAGCTTGCTCTTCATGGCCTAAGATCTGGAAGGATGCTCTGAAGGCAGAGGCTCTCTCTGAGTCAGAGAGGCAGGGTCTGGAGAAAATCCAAGCTTACAAGGGTTCACACCGATATGAGAACCTTTTTGATAATGGTGTCCTTCGAGTCACTGGTATTTCTCATTCAGAGGCTATGCATGCGGACTTAGCCAGTACTGAACTTTTGGCGGGAGAAGTGCATTCGGAGGGGGCTCCTCGTACTAAACTCTCTCTAGGAAGGAAGCGTCTTTGCCTTGAGCTAGGGGAGGAGGAGGTTCAGGGCCTTCCTCAAAATCTAGCTGAGCTAGCTGCTTAGCTCGGGATGGGTATTACAACCTCTTCTGGTCGAGCCGAGGCATCTTTGTGGAGGAAAAAGAAGAAAACCGCTTCTAGGTATCGCCATCTTACTGAGGGTGGCTCATCTAGGGTGGCACTCGTTGAAGCAGGGGTCAAAGTAGGTGGATCCAGATCAGAGCCGGTGGAAGTGGTACTAGCCCCTTTGGGAGTTCCTCCGTCTGTAAATGTTGTAATTTGGACAGTCCATCTCCGTCGCTAATTGCTAATCGGGTGGGGGAAAATGAAAATTTTTTTCGACTCCTCTACCATTGATGAGGGCTGATCTGTCTGTTAAAGGCGGCAGTGTTGCTTTTCCTGGGGGTGGCGATACCCCGGGTCCTTCAAGGAGATCGAGGAAAGAGTTGGCTATTGAGGAATATCCGGGAGAGGAATTAGAAAGGGGGCGAGAATAGTCTAATGAGTCGGTGGTAGAGGAAGAAGTCCTTATGAGGGATCTGTTTGAATGGCCTTTTGCTCACCATCTTGATGAGGTTCCTAGCATCGACTGGGCCCCATTATGAGAAGGCTCCTTCTAATGAGTTTGCCTTTGTGCTGAGCTATCGACTTGATTCTAGGGCGTCAGTCCTAGAGTCTCGGCTCAACTAGACTTGTGCGGCGGAGCAAATATATCTCCCTCGGGACCAAGCTCTGCTATGTAGGGTGCCCGAACATGGCCTGCATCATGTTCTGTCGAGTTAATTAGTAAGGGGTATGCTCATGGAAAGTTAACTCTTTGGTCGGCTTGAGTCATCCCACAAGCTCATCAATAAGCTTGAGAGGAGACCGCAGTTCATAGAACTACATGTGAGTTGACTGAACCTGTGGCCGCTTTTAGGATCTTTTAGGATCGAGGAGTTAGCCTGGCTTAAGGGGGAATGGGTGGAGTTGATCCGTGAGCCGAGTCAGTGCGCCGAGGAGGTCGAGTCTGCCACCAAGGTTGCTCGCCATCAAAACACGCTTTTGGAATGATCCGAAGAGGAAGTGGCGAGACTGACATAAGAGACCAAGACTTTGAGGGAAGAGTTGGATTGGGTCTGTTGGACCTACAGTCTATCAATGCTCAGATTAAGTATCTGCAGGAAGAGGTTTCATTCGAGAAGAGGGAGAGGGAGGATTCGCAAGAGTGCACTCGGGATGCTCGGCTCGCGGCATAGGATCTAAAGTTGATATTGGACAAAGAGAGAATACTTCAAAATTCTCTCCATTATGAAACGATCCAAGCGGTTCAGAGGGCTGAGGAATAGTAGGCCTCCCTCCTTGAGTAAATCTGAGACCTTGAAGGTCAATTGGCCCCCGAGAGGCTAGAGGCTCTCGAGAAAGAGGTAGTTGAGAAGCATCATCGTAGTTCCCTTAGAAAACTAGAGATTGCTATCGCCTGTAAGGCGAGCTTGATCACATGTTGGCCCAGCTTCCTTTTGAGTTGAGAGGACTCAACTACGAGTGTCTTAGAATGATGCTAGTTTGCTTGAACCTTATCAAGGAGATGGAGCTGGAGCATGAGTTTGACAGTGGTTAGGGGTTGGATGAGAATTCAGACAGAACAGTTGTTGGTGATGGGGCTAGCTCGTCCAACTGACCTGGGACTCTGACTCCTCCTTCTAACTTAGTTTTTATTTTTCTTTTGTTGAGTCTTTTGTATAGGAGTCCTGTAAACTTCTATAAGTCTATCACTGAAAAAGGACTCATTTTGCCTTTGATTCGTTTGTATCTGCTCTTAGCGTTTGTTTGAGAGGGTCTAGTTGTAAAGAACTTTGCAATGTACCTTAGTTTTACTCGTGAGAACGATACCAAGGCCTTCTAATGCCTTGGACGAGTCGGTGAAGATTAAGCCATAAGGGCTTTGCGTCGTGCGTTTATTTTACTAGTGAGAATGATACCAAGGTCTTTGGATGCCTTGGACAAATCGGTGATGATCGAGTCATAAGGGCTTTACGTCGTGCCTCTGGGTTTGGGGATTTGATTACGAAGTCGGCAAGAACTTGAGCTTTCATGGTTATCTGTGGTTCAAACTAGACTTTATACTCATTGCGTAATATGACCCAGATGATTGTTTGTTTGGATGTGGTGGGGCTACCAAGTGCTTTCTTCATAGCTAAATTAGTTCGGACTATTATTGTTGGGCTTAGAACTTTGGTCGGAGTCTCCTTGCCATGGTGACGAGGGTGAAATATGCCTTTTTGATGAGAATGAGGTTGAGCTCTGCCATTTTGAGTATGCGGCGAACACAATAGATCGGCTTCTGAACATTCTCTTCCTCTCGAACCAGAATCGAGCTTATAGCTTTGGTCGAGATGGAGAGGTATAGATAGAGCTATTCACCTTGGATGGGGCTGCTTAGCAAAGGCTTAGTGCTCAAGTATCTCTTGAGTTCGATGAAGGTGCTGCTACATTCTTCTGTCCACTAGATGTTGTCCCTAGGCCCTTTGTCCACCCTCAGGACTTTGAAGAATGGAGGCTCTTTTTGTAAAACCCCGATAATTTGAATATTTTGTGATATATATTGATAAATATATTTTATGGTGACAAATATCATTAAATAACATTTGAGTATGTTATCAAGTGCTTTGAGAACAAACAAGTTCACATTTGTGAGAGAAACGTGTCAAAACATGCACGAAACATGCACGAGTATAAATCTGGAAATAATGACCAGTTATGAGTTTATAGGTTTTACATACTGCTACAGTTATAATCTAGAAAACCTTAAAACATCAAAGTTGTAGGTCTCTTCAACAGATTTCCAACAAATCTTATATCACCTCATTTGGAGTTCGTATGAGAAAGTTATGGTCAAACTACCGAAGGGGGATACTTTCCTAGTCAAAACAGATTTCCTGGTTCTTATTTGGATTTCGGGTCTGACTGGGTTATTTCGGGTTTACCTGTATATAAATACATGTTTTCACGAATTTTCACATCTTTTATCAGAACTCTCAAACCCTAACAGCCACCAAACCCTCCTCTAAACCCTAGAACTTTCTTGTGAGAATTCAAGAGCCTTTGAAGCAAGATTTCACCTTGGATTGGCGCGCAGCTTAGGGATCTACCTCGCCTTTGCATCCTTCACTTTTTTAACAAGATTTCAGTGAGTTTCATCTCGCTAACCCTACACCTAATTTTTCAGAGAATCGTTTTAATGAAATTCTTTCACAAGGTTTTATTGAGCCTAAAAGAACTAGTTTTGAATATAGAAAAGAGATTCTTTTATATTATATGTGTAAAGATTTGATCTTTTGTGTTTAAAAAGATTTACAATGAGTTATAGAGATGTTTTGTGATCTAAAAATAATTAAACAACCTTGTTTATCTGAGTTCTGATGATTTTACAACATATATATGTGCATATATGAGTGCAAGTGCACAAATCATGCTCGATGCATAAATCTGGAAATTTATGACTAGTGGAGAGATTCTGTCATTTTCATACTGATACATTATGAATATGGAAAAACTTAAAAGATCAAAGTTGTAGATACCTTCAGCAGCTTTCCAGAAAATCTTTAATCATCTCATTCTGAGGTTGGATGCAAAAGTTATAGCTAAAATACCGAAGAGTTTGTTTCTAGTCAGATTGTTTTTTTTTCCAGTTTCAGGTTTCAGGTTTAGGGCTGTAGTTTTTCGGGTTTGCTGTCATATATACACATGTTTAAACATGAAAAATACCTCTTTTCTCCTGTGTCCCAAACCCTAGTAGCCCTTTTTCCCTTCTCTCAAAGCCTTGTTCTTTTCTTTGGCGATTTTGAATGATTTCGTAGGATTTTTCAGCAAATTTATGCATGTGTATGTTTTGAGTCGTATACTTTTAATTTGAGAAATTTCTTCGACCAACCTGAATTGTATTATGATGTCTAGAATCTATTAAACACCTGAGATGTTGTGGACATGAGATATTATTTGTACACCGAGATATGTGCACGAACACATAAGTACATGTTCTTAATAAAGTATACGTGACATCCGGGACACGCTTAGGCTAGTGAGCCATATATGTCGATCCGAAGATAATGCGATGAGGCCGATGAGCATTATCGTCGATCCGCAAGGTAATGCGATGAGGCTAGTGAGCCGTCTATGTCGATCCGTATGGTGATACGATGAGGCTGGTAAGCCGTATATGTCGATCCGCATGATGATGCGACGAGCCGTAGAATTTCTTGTAAAAAAAATAGCATGGTGGAATGTTAATAACTTAAGTTAAATAGACGATTCTATTAGTCCTTGCTCACTGTCGGGATATATTGTGAGAATATATATTTCCCTTGTGATCTGTGCCAACTATCCGAGGGTAGTTCGAGATGTGACTTTGATTCTAAAGTTGAGGTTTGGAATAATTGTGTTTTACTTCTGGTAATATTTTTCATTCGTAGGACTAGAATTGGTATATAGTGATTCACAATTCGAGACATGGTATATACATGAGGGTTTCCTTGTTTGGATTATTTCGCTCGACGTACTAACTCTTGTATTGTGGGTCTCTACATGCCAATTTTCCTTTAGTACTTTATGAATGATTTTGTATCTATATGTATTAACCAAGATTTTCTTATTTTCTCCTAGCCCTTCCCACAGGCGGTGGAGATGATTCTCGCTATAGCTTGGCTCGTTGTTTCCCCTCTTTTGAGCGTGAGGCGGTGTCTGGAGAGTCGAGGTTGATGGATAGCATCACGACCTCTTTTAGTTATTTATATTAGTAGTTATTTTTCCGAGCTCCACGGTAGATGTTTATTTTAATTGTTTTAGACTCTAGAGATTTGTGATCCTATTGTGTAAAGGCTGAGTGCCTTAGTGAACCTCTTATTGATTCTTGTACTGAGACAGATTCTATATATGCTATTTTATCTCCAGTTGGGCTCTGTTGATGTTGATGATCTTTATACCACTTCCGTAAATTCTCGATCTCATTGTTCTATTTTATTATTTATTTGCCTGTCTTGTACTTTCACCTGTTACTTGACTTCACTAGAGATATTACTGTGATGGTGAAACATGTTGTTGCACGGTGTTGGTGCATGGCAGGTTTGACATTCTGGGTTTCACCTTGGACTGCCGCCTTGTTGAAACCTGGGGCGTCACACTTTTCTACTGATTTTAAGAGAAAATGGCTCAAAGCTGCTAGTCTTCCATTTAGCTTTTGGATATCTTTGACTGTATGAGGTTCGGTCATCCCTTCAGTTGTGGCTATCATTTTCCATTTGATTTCGATCTCGTGTTAGGTGATCATGAACCCGAGAAACTTACTCGACCACACACCAAAGGTACATTTTGTGAGGTTGAGTTTCATCTGGTATTGGCAGAGAACGGAGAAAGCTTCTTTCAGATCTGCAATATAGGAAATAGCGTGCTTGGATTTCACTTAGATGTCACCCACATATGCTTCCACATCGCGATCAGTTTGTTCTTTACAGATTTTGCTGATCAGCCTCTGGTAGGTCACTCCAGCATTCTTGAGACTGAAGGGCATTACTCTGTAGCAGTAAGTCCCTTGGTCTATGATGAAAGAAGTTTTCTCTTTATCGTGCTCTGCCATCTTTATTTAGTTGTAACCCAAGAAGGCATTGATGAAGCTGAGTATTTCATGTTCCGAGCTCTCATCAACTAGTTGGTCAATCTGAGCTCTCATCGACTAGATAGGTTTGATATTAGTCTCATCACCTACATTGACTCGTACTACCATATCTTCAGTTGATGGCTCGCGTGGTTCGAAATGTGATTCTCATTGTGCACCAAGGTGTTTTTCCCAAGTATCATTCTCTGGGTCATTGAATGCTTTTGGTTCATTAAGCTCTTCGGTTTGGCTATATAAAGCCATGTTGACCGTGAACTCTTTGGACATGGTTTCGATGCTAATGTCAAAATCCTAATTAGATATATCTGAAGAAGGGCTTGGTAAGTTTTTAAATCTTAGTTTTGTCTACATGGCGGATTCTAAGGAGACATATCCGAGCCCATGTCTGGTTCAATTAAAGTAATTGATACTTTACCCTTTTAGTACGAAGGGTGTTAGTGGAACTAGTCGTCCTTGCTCGAAATTCAACCATTGCTTTAGAGTGAAATCGTAACCCATTCTCACCATTATGTGACGAGATTGCTTATTATAACGAGAGAATTTGGGTATTTCTTCTACTTTATCATTTGAGACTGGTGGATGTGGTCGTTGATAGGTAAATAAATAGAACCTAAGTTACAAGTATACAACTATCAAGTTATAGTATAAAAAGTTATCGATCCCACGAGGAAGGTGTTGTAGGAGTTAATCAAAATTGGTTCTTATGTTGTGTGTGCGATAATTAGGAGTGATAAAAAAATGGTTGTGGAGATATTAAGAGTGGTTATGAATATGTGCAAAATAAAACAAAACTAGATTGAGCGAGGAGAAAGAATGATGGAGAAAATAGAAGAAAATAAAATAAACAAATGAAAATCAAGAATAAAAGGGGAAAAATAAGAAAGTAAAGATGGAGGATTCAATTAAAGATCTGAGGAATCTAGAATTGAATACACTAGCCAATTTTACTTATAAATTATGAACTATTCTCTTTTGTCACATTCTACTTTAGATTTATTAAGCATAGACTATCAAACCACTCAATGAATGCATAACCTATCAAATTATCATCCAAATAAAATTAATACTCATGAAAAAATAATAACTAAATAGTAATTCTAGAATTCCTTCTACCAATTAGTTATTTAGTTGATTATCCTAAATATGATCATTTTAAGCACAAGAGAATAATTCACAAAATATAAAAAAATTAAACTAGTTTCATATAATTTCTAGAGTTCCTACAAGAATTAGCTCCACATCTTGGAAAATATCAACAAATAAATAAATGAATGGAAGAGAAATAAAATAATTTCCTAGAGGGTACTAGCCTCTTGGTGAATCAAAGAAAATAAAATAAACAAAAATAATTCTCTAGAAGGTTATAGCCTCAATGTGAATCAAAGAAAATAAAAATAAAAACTAATCCCAAGAGGGTTCTAGCCTCAAGGTGAATAGTGTAAGAAAATAAAATCGAAGCTATATAAAGAAATAAATCTATCTGCAAAATGAAGATATAAAATTAAAGCAAGAAAATAAAAATATGAAAGTAAATCTACTCTACAAAGCATTAAAATAAATCTAATCTACTAAAAGAAAAGAAAAGAAAATATTACTAGAAAATAAAAGATAAAAGAGAAAACTTACATTTCAAGAGGGTTCTAGCCTCTTGATGAAGACAAATCTTCATCTTCATCTTATCTTCATCTTCATGATCAAATAAAGAGAAGAAAAAAATATGAAGATGTGAAAAATTCTTTTATTAATTGCAACATAAAGTTATAACTTTGGAAGGTCTTCTCAATTAAGAGTAGCCCTCCTCTCTAAATAGAGTTATTACAAAATTTTTTACACTCAAACCCCTCACCCTCTATCCCTATTTATAGCCTACAATAATGAAAGAGAACCCTTGGATGAAACTTGCCAATCAAGAAATTAAATATCAGCCATTAAACAAATCTGTTGCGAATCAATCGGTTGGCCGACCAATTGGTTTGCCAATCGGTTGGTCGACCGATTGGTTTGCAACAGATTTTATTTTTCTTGATTTCTTGACCTGATTTCTTCATGGATATTTGAGCTTTCTTGGGCATTCTTTTGTCTTCTTATTTGGGCTTCAATAAATGGTAGAAAATCAGGGAGTTTGAGTCTTTTAGGCTTGTATTCATTAATTCTAATTAAGATAAAAAGAATTATTAGTGGTATATTTATTTATATAAGATAGATGACAAGGGTATAAATTTATAATAAAAATATGATTATCAAATACCCCCCCCCACCTAAACTTTTGTTAGTCCTCTAGCAAAGAAAGAAATTAAAAAAAAAAAAGAAAAATTCTAACTCACTTTCACAGGAATCGCGGTTATATTTAGCGCATACAACAAGCCTTTAAACCCCTAGGTTACCCTAGTGGACAAGTTGTAGTCTCGTGAAGGTTTACAGTAAATATACCCACAAAATTCAATCAATTTGTTAATTTAAAAAAGTTTATGAATAATTAATTTACTTGATATATTTAAACATTCTAATTGAAACTAGTTTTTACGCAAGAAAACGTTTTTATATATAATTCCAAGGTAAATCTCTTAGAAAATCCTTTTATTATAGTTATACAAAACTAAGTCTAACTTAGAAATTTAATTTAAAGATTTTAAAAAGAACATGCTAACTCTTTGTTTTAAATAATTTTCAAGTCTCTTAATGAATTTATTTTTGAAGAAAATATATACAAATCTAACTATATATAGAAAAGCATTGTAGTAAAAAAATTTTAACTCTTTATTCCTTGGTAATTTTGTTCTTCTTGATCGGCTTTCTAAGTGACCATTTAATGAGTTTTGGGCCAATGAATTCCAATTCAATAGAGCTTAGATCATTAAGCATGGAAATACTCCTTGGACTTAATTACTCGGTCAACTTAGGCTCAGTAAGATAGAACCACATTGGATTTTAAGAGAATTTTAGTTGGTGTCTATTTTTGAACTCTTCTTTTGTAAAGTTAGTTATTATTATTATTATTATTATTATTATGTGTGTGTGTGTGTGTGTGTGTGTATCTGAAAAATATTTAGATCAAGACAACTTGAAAAATTATTTTCAACTCTAAGCTAAGCATGAAAAATATTATTACTTTAATTAAAGGTCTAAGTTAAGACTTAAGTGAAGTGTACTACTTTGAAAATTATGTCTTAAGAAATTTATTTAGAGTTATCATAAAAGGTGAACTTGAGTATAAAACTAACTAAGGATTAGAAATTTTAAAAATTATCAAATAGATCAATTATTAGTCAACTCTATTAAGTTGGCAAGTGACACTATTTTTATGAAAATGACATAAAAAGAAAAAATGGTAAGATAAAGAGGAAAATTGACTAAGATAAAGAGGAAAATTGACTAGTCCCTACCCCCACACCTAAATTTTGTATTGTCCTCAACGAAACTCTATGATGCACAAAGTAAAGCGGATAAGAATTGAAATACTTATATTTATTTGGTCGACCTAGAACAATGATAAAAAATCTGCAATTACCTTTGATATGAAGGGGATGAAGTCAAAATTTACTCTTCTCTTTTTTATCAATTTTTTTTCATATATCCTTTTCTTTTCATATCTTTTTTTTTTTTGAAAAGAACAAGAACCTCTCACATGAGAGAAGAATAATTTCTTTTATCATTATTATGAGACAAAAAATAAAGATGTAGAATGAAAATTTGAACATGAAAAGCTCATATTCTACATCAAATCTTACCTTATTCTTGAAAATTCTACCCGCATTTTAAAGAAATCCAAATTGATATAATCAATGATGTGCTTAAATTCTGAACATTCCAAGATTTTCAATGATATTTGCAGCAATTGAAGGTAGGAATTTATGGTGTTATGCATTTTAAACTTAGATTTCTTATTAACAAAAGTTTGACCTATCACAACCAGTTCTTCTTTAAAATTTCCTTAAACATAAGATTTATGTTTGAGGGTTGAAATTTTAGTTGTTATTTATTTTTCAAGAATCTAAGTTCATCAACAAAGAGTTCTTCAAAGGTTAGGGTAAAGAAGCATATATTTAACACAGTTCCCTCGTTCGAAAGACCTTATCGATTTTTCTAATATTTTCACTTCTCACCAAAGATTTTCTCAAAACTTAGATCTAACTCATTTTCTTCTTTGGGATAATATATGTCTTGAGGTGGATTAAGATTTTTCATTGGTTTAGTCTCAAAATTGGTTCAACACAGTTAAGCGATCATTATTATCCCTAATCCATACTTGCATACACAAAGCTAAATTCTTTTTAGATTTTTTCTCTTTTTAACTAAAAGGGAAAAGGGAAAAAGGAAAAAATTCGAGAGAAACAAAGTTAGTTTTTTCTTTTTAAGGAAAACTAAAAAATCTAAAAGATAATGAGAAGAAGGAGGAAGATGAAAGAAAAACCTAACTAAAATAAATTAAAAGCAATCACTTATATCAATCACTTTAAATTCTAGGGTTAAGCTTAAACTTAACTAGACTAGCTCCTAACCAAAAACTTCTAGAGTGGAAAGATTAAAGTTTACTTGGTCAGTCAGCCAGGTAAGGATAGTACTAGAGGGAGGTCAAAGACCAATTAAGTTCCTCGTTTCTTGAGGAGCGCTTTACGCAACCTCTAAGTCTTACCTTAGACACCAACGGATTCAAATAAACTTAAATCAGTTCACTTGAGGATTTCTTCTTCCTTAATGAGCTCGAATTCTTAGGGGCTAACGTCTAATGAGTTTTAAAAGGCTTGGGTTTATGTAGTGAGGAATTAGTGATTTGTGGGCTAAGAAAAGAGTGATGAAATCCTTCACCTTATCTTGATTAGTGGGTTTTTGCCCTTAAAAATATTTTCAAGTGAGTGTCAAATCAAGATGCTCAAATCACTTTGGTGAATTCCTACTATTATATGCAATGCAACCCTAGAAATTAAAAGCAACTACAAAATGATGCTAAAAATAAATTTTTTTTGTTTTTTAATTAAGATTAACAATCAAACAAATGTGAGAAAGAGAGCTCTTGTTTGAATTTATTCTCTTGTTAGTAAATTTCCAAGGGGAGGGTGGATTTTATTAGGGTCGACAAAAGAATTTTTATTTTTTATTTAGCTCCTAATTGTCTCTAATGTGAAAAACCTAACTAATGGTAGAATTGAAAATACTAGAAAGAGAACTTACCATAAGCAAGAGGGTTCTAGCCTCTTAAAGACAAATCTTCAATCTTCAATCCTTCAAAGTTGTTCCTTCACACTAAAACACACAAATCAAAGAACCAAAATAAAAAAATTCTACTTATAAGCACCTTCCCCGGCAACGGCGCCAAAAACTTGATAGGTAAATAAATAGAACCTAAGTTGCAAGTATACAACTATCAAGTTATAGTATAAAAAATTATCGATCCCACGAGGAAGGTATTGTAGGAGTTAATCAAAATCGATTCTTATGTTGTGTGTGCGACAATTAGGAGTGATAAAAAAATATGGTTGTGGAGAGATTAAGAGTGGTTGTGAATATGTGCAAAATAAAACAAAACTAGATTGAGTGAGGAGAAAGAATGATGGAGAAAATGGAAGAAAATAAAATAAATAAATGAAAATCAATAATAAAAAGGGGAAAATAAGAAAGTAAAAGATGAAGGATTCAATTAAAGATACGAGGAATCTAGAATTGAATTCACTAATAATTTCACTTATAAATTATGAACTATTCTCTTTTTGTCACATTCTACTTTAGATTTATTAAGCATAGACTGTCAAATCACTCAAGGAAAGCATAATTTATCAAATTATCATTTAAGTAAAATTAATACTTATGAAAAGAATAATAACTAAATAGTAATTCTAGAATTCCTTCTATCAATTAGTTCTTTAGTTGATTATCCTAAACATGATCATTTTAAGCACAAGAGAATGATTCACAAAATATAAAAGAAATTAAACTAGTTTTATACAATTTCTAGAGTTCCTACAAGAATTAGTTCCACATCTTGGAAAATAACAACAAAGAAATAAATGAAAGGAAGAGAAATAAAAATAATTTCATAGAGGGTTCTAGCCTCTTAGTGAATCAAAGAAAATAAAAATAATTCTCTAGAGGATTCTAGCCTCTTGGTGAATCAAAGAAAATAAAAATAAAACAAAAATAATTCTCTAGAGGGTTCTAGCCTCAAGATGAATCAAAGAAAATAAAAATAAAAACTAATCCCAAGAGGGTTCTAGCCTCAAGGTGAATAGTATAAGAAAATAAAATCTAAGCTATGCAAAGAAATAAATTTATACTACAAAATAAAAGATAAGAAATTAAAGCAAGAAAATAAAGACATGAAATTAAATTTACTCTATAAAGCATTAAAATAAATCTAATCTACTTAAAGAAAAAGAAAACAAAATATTGTAAGAAAATAAAAGATAAAAGATAAAACCTACATTCCAAGAGGGTTCTAGCCTCTTGATGAAAGCAAATCTTCATCTTGATCTTCATCTTGAAGTTCATCTTCATCTTGAAGTTCATCTTCATCTTATCTTCATCTTCATGATCAAATAAAGAGAAAAAAGAAAAATATGAAGATGTGAATTTTTTATTAATTGCAATAAAAGTTATAATTTTAGAAGGTCTTCTCAATTAAGAGTAACCCCTCTCCAAATAGAGTTATTATAAAATTTTCACACTCAAACCCCTCACCCACTACCCTTATTTATAGCCTACAGCAATAAAGGAGAACCATTGGATGAAATTTGGCAATCAAGGAATTAAATCTCAGCCATTAAACTAATCTGTTGCGAATCAATCGGTTGGCCAATCGGTTGACCGATCGATTGGCCAATCAGTTGGCCGACCGATTGGCCAATCGGTTGACCGATCGATTGGCCAATCGGTTGACCGATCGATTGGCCAATCGGTTGACCGATCGATTGGCCAATCGGTTGACCGATCGATTGGCCAATCGGTTGACCGATCGATTGGCCAATCGGTTGACCGATCGATTGGCCAATCGGTTGACCGATCGATTGGCCAATCGGTTGGCCAATCGGTTGACCGATCGATTGGCCAATCGGTTGACCGATCGATTGGCCAATCGGTTGACCGATCGATTGGCCAATCGGTTGACCGATCGATTGGCCAATCGGTTGGCCAATCGGTTGACCGATCGATTGGCCAATCGGTTGACCGATCGATTGGCCAATCGGTTGACCGATCGATTGGCCAATCGGTTGACCGATCGATTGGCCAATCGGTTGACCGATCGATTGGCCAATCGGTTGACCGATCGATTGGCCAATCGGTTGACCGATCGATTGGCCAATCGGTTGGCCAATCGGTTGACCGATCGATTGGCCAATCGGTTGGCCAATCGGTTGACCGATCGATTGGCCAATCGGTTGACCGATCGATTGGCCAATCGGTTGACCGATCGATTGGCCAATCGGTTGACCGATCGATTGGCCAATCGGTTGACCGATCGATTGGCCAATCGGTTGACCGATCGATTGGCCAATCGGTTGACCGATCGATTGGCCAATCGGTTGGCCAATCGGTTGACCGATCGATTGGCCAATCGGTTGACCGATCGATTGGCCAATCGGTTGACCGATCGATTGGCCAATCGGTTGACCGATCGATTGGCCAATCGGTTGACCGATCGATTGGCCAATCGGTTGACCGATCGATTGGCCAATCGGTTGGCCAATCGGTTGACCGATCGATTGGCCAATCGGTTGACCGATCGATTGGCCAATCGGTTGACCGATCGATTGGCCAATCGGTTGACCGATCGATTGGCCAATCGGTTGACCGATCGATTGGCCAATCGGTTGACCGATCGATTGGCCAATCGGTTGACCGATCGATTGGCCAATCGGTTGGCCAATCGGTTGACCGATCGATTGGCCAATCGGTTGACCGATCGATTGGCCAATCGGTTGACCGATCGATTGGCCAATCGGTTGACCGATCGATTGGCCAATCGGTTGACCGATCGATTGGCCAATCGGTTGGCCAATCGGTTGACCGATCGATTGGCCAATCGGTTGACCGATCGATTGGCCAATCGGTTGACCGATCGATTGGCCAATCGGTTGACCGATCGATTGGCCAATCGGTTGACCGATCGATTGGCCAATCGGTTGGCCAATCGGTTGACCGATCGATTGGCCAATCGGTTGACCGATCGATTGGCCAATCGGTTGGCCAATCGGTTGACCGATCGATTGGCCAATCGGTTGACCGATCGATTGGCCAATCGGTTGACCGATCGATTGGCCAATCGGTTGGCCAATCGGTTGACCGATCGATTGGCCAATCGGTTGACCGATCGATTGGCCAATCGGTTGACCGATCGATTGGCCAATCGGTTGGCCAATCGGTTGACCGATCGATTGGCCAATCGGTTGACCGATCGATTGGCCAATCGGTTGACCGATCGATTGGCCAATCGGTTGACCGATCGATTGGCCAATCGGTTGACCGATCGATTGGCCAATCGGTTGACCGATCGATTGGCCAATCGGTTGACCGATCGATTGGCCAATCGGTTGACCGATCGATTGGCCAATCGGTTGACCGATCGATTGGCCAATCGGTTGACCGATCGATTGGCCAATCGGTTGACCGATCGATTGGCCAATCGGTTGGCCAATCGGTTGACCGATCGATTGGCCAATCGGTTGACCGATCGATTGGCCAATCGGTTGACCGATCGATTGGCCAATCGGTTGACCGATCGATTGGCCAATCGGTTGACCGATCGATTGGCCAATCGGTTGGCCAATCGGTTGACCGATCGATTGGCCAATCGGTTGACCGATCGATTGGCCAATCGGTTGACCGATCGATTGGCCAATCGGTTGACCGATCGATTGGCCAATCGGTTGACCGATCGATTGGCCAATCGGTTGACCGATCGATTGAGAAGAGAAGGTATCTTCCTGGTGTGATGGCTCCTTCTCGATGATTAGTCGCTTTCCTTTTGAAGGGCTCTCAGGAGGCTGAGGGGCAAGCAACAACTGTTGAATCATATTTTTGAGTCACTCGAAGTGCTCGTTAGATGCCTTCTTTTGGACCTCAACCCATCAAATATGGTTGTCGTGGGTCTCTTTGTTCGCCATGTCGGCAGCTCACTCCCATTTTTAACTTGAACTCGGAGTCACATTCGACGCTATGGTAAAATTGGCATCGCTGGCAGAAGGTTGGTCCACTTGTGAGAAAACACGTGCAACATGCATTCTTAGGAGGGAATAATCAAAGGGGATTGTCGCTCCTTATCTTGACCTGGTATGACGATAAACACCATCAGTCTCTAGAAGTATACTCCTTATGCCGAGAGAATATCTTGGATCGGAAGGACTATCATCCTCTACTTCACCTTCCACCTTGGTCACACTGGTCATATTGATCGTGAACTCTTAGAGATCAACTTTGTTCTTTCAGGAGCATCTTTGTCGTTTATTCCTAGCCTTTGAAGGCTTTAGAACTAGGCTGAGATGGTTAAACACTGATTCTTTTACAAGTGGGGACTTGCATTGGCAATTGCTTTGAACTGCATCATGTAATACTGATATTGACGCGCCCTCTTTAGAGAAAGGAACTCCCTTAGGTCAGAAGGAGTCTCAGTTTGGCTAAAATGGCAGCCGCTCTTCTTGAGAGTAACTTCTCCTACTTGGCTTTCGGCAAATAAATGCCGCCTATGATGATGTTGTTTTGACCTATGAATGGCATGGTCAATTGACTCTTCATCACAAATTAGAGCTTGCGATTGAGATGAGGAATCACTAATGGTGATAATTTTTCCTTGCAGAATTTTGAATGGAGGGCGACTCCTATTCTCGGCTTCTTTTAGAGAAGCATGCTGAGCGTCACGACACACTTCGAAGATGACCCCCCAGAGGAGTTGTGGACTGAAGTCCAAGATAAAGAGAAGTATGAACGTCTTGACCTTCGCTTGGAGCGAGGGTCACTGGTTCTTCGATCTGGGTGAAGTTTGCCTGGCTTCTAGCAAGCTAAAGCTGCTGTTGGCGAAGCTCACCTTGCTGTGGGCGAGGGTCAAACCTGACCCCATCTTTGTGTTATGGTGGATCTTATAGTAGCTTCTGGTAGTAGCTATAAGAGTGACTTCTCAGAGGAAATAAACTCCTCAAATTTTACTTGGTCAAATTCGATGACCAATGTTTCAGCAATAAACCCTAGGGCCTTGTTGTTAGACTGCGGCACTATCTTCTCGTCAATTGAGAAAATAGTCCCCAGAGGAGTCACCATCCTATTTTGGATCTTAAAAATTGATAACAAAATAAGGTTTACAATTCTCAAGATTGTTAGAAATAAAAAAAATATATAAAACTGGGTTCTTTTCTGTGTGCCGATGGAGTGTCGTCCTTGTGCTTCGTTGACAATCCGAGCAAGACAATGGGTCTTTTACTGATTGAAGATCGATTGCAGAAGATTGTCAAAGTCTTCTTTCTTTGACAAAGGAATGCCAAAGTTCCAAGTTTGCCAAAGTTAGCCAATTCTGATTGAAAGCTGATTTTCTGATCTTCTTAAGAATTGAGCAATCTCCCCTCCTCTTATAGGCTGAGAGAGAGTTAATGGCCATTAAATATGGGTTAATGACCATTAATTTAGGATATAGTGGGGTGAACCATTTCCTCAAAAATAGCACATGAAAATGACTCTGGGCGAGGTTCGCTAATAACGGCCATGGGCGAAGTTTGTTCTAGCGACCTTTACCAGAACGTGGGTAGCCCCCTTTCTTTGGGGCGTGGTGACATGGCCTACATGGACAATTTGGGCGAAGCTTGTTTTGGGTGAACTTCGCTTGAAGCTTCACTTTGACTTGGCCTTGAGAGCTAACTTCGCTATGACTTGAGCGAGCTTCACTATGACTTCGGCGAGCTTCGCTATGGCTTGTATTTGGGCCATTCTGATTTACTTAAGTGTTTAGTTCATGGGCGTTTACTTCTTGAGCTCATATTGGGCTCAAATATCAGATTCGTGCTATTTGTACTGAGTATTGGTCCAAAAGGGAGCTTGTATATTTTAACCGTCTACACTTAGAACCCATTAATTTAGGTAGAAATAATGATAGAGTCATCATGGAGTGTCATCACACCTTTCAAGTCGGCATTTGTGAAAGTTATAGACTGGTCCACCTTAAGTTTCTTTTCGCACAGGTTTACTTTGAGGGCTCGCTGAGCATACTTTTCTGAGCATTGTTCGACATCCCTTCGAGGGCTGAGCCACTACTGATGGTGTTGACTATGCCTCTATCGCCATCCTCCTTTGGTTGGCCTCTCTATTGGTTCGGTTGGGGGTGATCTTAACCTTCTTCTTTCTAGCTTGCTCGGGTTCGACCCTTTCTTGTTGCGGCCATTAGTGAATTTTTAGAGCAGCCCTTCTTGATAAGGTGCTAAATGTCCCTTTATAGGACTCGACAATTATTTGTGTCATGGTCGTGGTCTCTGTGATAGCGACAGAATTGTTTGGAATCCCTTCTATAAGGGTTCGAGGTCAAGCTGGGAAGCTTTGGTTAGATGCCCTTCCCACTAGATTTGGTGTAAGATTTGTGAGAGGGGTGCATTTAAGGGGGCAAAGGAGGGTCCCCTCAATGCGTCCTTCCGCTCACTCTTCCTTTTGTCTCTTCCACCATCCTTCTTGTTAGGCCACCCAGATTTGAAGTTTGAATAGAGTTGATCAGTGTCGGCCTTTTTGCTCCTAGCACTAGTGGAAAAAGCAACAACACTGACGGCAACATCGCTGACGGGCATTTGCCGTCGGTGATGTGAACATTTCTGACGGCATTGCCGTCAGCGATATTGCCGTCAGCGATGTTCCATTGCCGTCGGCGATGTTCCATTGCCGTCGGCGATGTTCCATTGCCGTCGGCGATGTTCCATTGCCGTCGGCGATGTTGTCTATATATACATTTTTACAGATCGATTTTACCACGGTAAAACCCTAACCCTACCCTAAACCGCCGCCGCCTCCCCTCATGCGCCCTTCCGCTCACTCTTCCTTTTGTCTCTTCCACCATCCTTCTTGTTAGGCCACCCAGATTTGAAGTTTGAATAGAGTTGATCGATTAATCGGCCTTTTGCTCCTAGCACTAGTGGAAAAAGCAACAACAGCGGCAACATCGCCGACGGGCATTTGCCGTCGGTGATGTGAACATTCGGCGGCATTGCCGTCGGCGATGTTCCATTGCCGTCGGCGATGTTCCATTGCCGTCGGCGATGTTCCATTGCCGTCGGCGATGTTCCATTGCCGTCGGCGATGTTCCATTGCCGTCGGCGATGTTCCATTGCCGTCGGCGATGTTCCATTGCCGTCGGCGATGTTCCATTGCCGTCGGCGATGTTCCATTGCCGTCGGCGATGTTCCATTGCCGTCGGCGATGTTCCATTGCCGTCGGCGATGTTCCATTGCCGTCGGCGATGTTCCATTGCCGTCGGCGATGTTCCATTGCCGTCGGCGATGTTGTCTATATATACATTTTTACAGATCGATTTTACCACGGTAAAACCCTAACCCTAACTTTAATTTTCATCAAATATAGCTAGATAAACTTATCTACCCAAGTGAATAACATATCTTCAACTAACTTTAATCCAAAATTTAATATTTTCTAATTAATTAATTTTAACTTTAACAACTTTAATCCTAACTTTAATAACTCAATAATCTACTTTAATCCTAACATTAATAACTTAATTAAATTAATCTACCAAATACAATCCTAATAGTAACCCTAATTATAATTTAATAACCTAATCTTAACTTTAATAATCTACAATAATAATATACTTTTTCTTTTTAACATAATCCCATATATGATAGTACTAATTAAACTTTAGTCATCCAATTCCTAATTTAATAACCTAATTAAACAAATGTAATCAATTACTAATGACCCCTAATTCTACTAATTTTGTACTCAAATATGATATTAAACCTAAATCTAAGTAATTAATTTAAATATATATAATTCTAATCCTAATTCTATGAACTAACTATCGATTTAATCCTAATACCAAACCTAATTACATTACCCAAGTCTAGAACTGTAATTAAACTAACTTTAAAGTTTATATGATCAACAAAGTAACTTAACTTTAACAACTTAACTCTATCTCTAATTAATTAAATTTAACTTTAACTCTATCTCTAACTCTAATTAACTTTAACTCTATCTCTAATTAATTTATTTTAACTTTAACTCTATCTCTAATTAATTTTAACTTTAACTCTATCTCTATCTCTAACTTTAACAAAGTAACTTAACTCTATCTCTAATTATCCTAAGTCTAGAACCGTAATTAAACTAACTTTAAACTTAATCTGAACAACAATGTAACTTAACTTTAAGTACCATCATTCTTTTAAATGTCAAAACTTTTGATAACTTAACTTTAGCCATTGGTCCTAACTAACCATATTAAATACTACTATAAAGAGATTCAATAAAAATAAGCCTAATATTGATAATAATATTATATGACTCTAGTCTATCACCTAACTAAACTAACTTTAGTCGTATTATCAATTTAATCCTATTTAAAGTAGACTGGAATTTATCCTTAAATAACACTAATGCAATCATGATTATATTACCATAAGTCTAAAACTCTAATTAAACAGTAGTTGTTATGATAAATGATTCGATGTTATTGATACATTCAATTTAGTTAGATATATGACATTGCATTGTGTTATATATCATGGCAATATGAATCACAAGTCGTTACCCCTAGTTTCTCGTCTAATAATGTTGGATGTGAATCTCTTCTAATATAAACGCACGCAATTCTAGTTGGATGTGAAAATACTTTTTATATCTAAAGAGAATAATGTGATTTATGTTAGGAGCATGATCTACATGCAATAATTATTAGATCTGTCCGGGGAGGATTCCCCTTCTCGTACAGGTTAGGAATACAGTAGTATATCATCTATCTTTGTATACTTTATGTATTTTTATTCATTGAAAATTTTGATAACACGTACCGCATTGTTCTCCGTGTACAATAAGCGTATGTTCTTTTGCGTATCGATCTATAATCGATCTATTATCGATGATTGATACGCATTATAACATCCGCACAGTGTACTCGGAGAACAGCGGGTAGGTGCTGCCGAAATTTTTGAGAAATAAAAACGCATAAAGTATGTAAAGGTAGTTGTAGACACTACTATATTCCTAATTGGATAGGTCCATTTCCTATGACAGCCGTTAAAGTGTCTTATTGAAAATTACATCGTTAGATTTTACTCCAACATAATTTATGTCGTGAAAAAAGTATGATACTCATGCAACCGTTAATTTGATCGTTAATAATAAAATTGCATTACCTAATTATGCTCAATTTCATTAATGAATAAAATTATATATGTATATGTATATCATACAGATGAGGATAGTTCCCGACAAATCATGGATCGATATTCCTCGTATTGATAGATGGAGGGACAGTCGATATAAAGATGGGATAAATCAATTCATACAGTATGCCTTGGCAGACCCACGGAAGTGGAATAGTGATGTCGTGTATTGCCCCTGCTGTTGGTGTAAAAATATGGCGTTGGTGAATAAAAGTGATTTACAAAAACACTTAATATCAGGATTTTATGAGGAGTACAAATATTGGACGTTTCACGGGGAAGGATGTCTTAAAGAAATGGAATTGATGGCGGACACCAGTATGTCCGATAGGAGGATAGATGATACACATACGATGCTTGCTGATATGTTAACAGTTCCAAGTATAGATGAAATTGAAGATGCCAGGGATGCTGAAGTTGCAGGAAATGCGACTGGCGTGAATGATCATGAGGAGATGGCGCAGATAATGAAATTAATAGACGATAATGAAAATGATCTGTATGAGGGTTGCACCGAGTTCACCAGGTTATCATTTATGCTGCGTCTTTTGCGTATAAAGTCTCTTAGCGGAATGGCAGACAAATATTTTAATATGTTGCTTGTGTTGCTGAGAAAAGTGATTCCAAATGGGAAAGAGAGCATACCAAAAAATTATGATGCTTCAAAGAAGATTGTTTCCGTTATAGGACTTGATTACAAAAAAATCGACGCATGCCCTAATGATTGTATCCTCTACTATAAGGATAACAAAGATCTTCAGGAGTGTCCAAATTGTGGAGTATCACGGTGGGTACAACGCAAAAATTATTCAACACATGGGACAGCAAGGTGTATGCTTAAGCAAAAGAAGATTCCAGCAAAGGTCCTTCGTCATTTCCCCTTAATACCCAGGCTAAAACGGTTGTATATGAATAAAGACACTGCTAAGCAAATGAGGTGGCACATGGAAGAACGTATAAATGATGGTAAAGTCAGACATCCGGCCGATGCAGAGGCATGGAAGCATGTAGATCGAACTTTCCCTTGGTTTGCCAATGAGTGCAGGAATGTTAGACTACGTAGTAAACAATCTTGAAATTTTCTCGGAGTACCGGAGGTAAAATATCACATAAGAGTTTTGAATATCATTTAACTAGTAAAATTTAATTTGACAATAATTCCTTGTTTATTGCATTAATAGGCAACATCAGGAAAAACTAAAGAATGAAGTTCTTGGTAGTGCGGTACGTACATGACATTAAAGAAAGACATATGAAAGAATTCCTGTTTGGTTGAAGAATGAAGTAAGTATTGTTAAATGTAGCAATATTTATATTTTCACTAAAAAACTTAGAAATTATTGCTTTAATAATTATATTATTTTTTATATTTAGATCCAGGAACAACTTGTCCTTAATAATCAAATATCAGAAGAAGTAAAGGTTCACGCACAACGGCCTTACTATGCTGTAAACCAATATGGTGGGTATCGTGTTAACGGGTACAAATTTCACACAATGGAGGTTGATGATACGAAGGTCACCCAGAATAGTGGTGTCATGGCTACCTTCTCACGGGAATGTTTCTCAAATAGAAGAGATCAGAATCCAGTTGAAAATAATATAACATATTATGGGCGGTTGAAACATGTGGTGGAGATATTCTACGGCTATGGTGGTCCAAATGAATATAAATACATGATGTTCATGATTCGATGGTGTTTTGCAAAGACTCAAAAGGATTCTTTTGGATTTACAATTGTCAATCTCGATAAAGAAATTGATAGTGATGAAAATTCATGTTTACATCTCGGTGGGACAATGTTTCTATGTGAAAGATCCTACGGTTAAAGACGAGTGGGTTGTCCTATACAAGGATTCTAGAGCTTATATTCAACATTCTACCAATGAAGATGGTGACGAGAGCTATATAGAGAATTTCAATGAGCCAAATGCGTGATCGATGAATTCTCGTACCATAAAATGTAGTGTTTGATCTGGATGCTCCAACGACTGGACGGACATTCCAAATATTATCACAGACATTTCAAGGAGCTAAAAATTATTTAGTTAAAGTCGAGTCTTCATGTAACTTTTGTTTTAGTTTGCAAATTGTAATATGAATTCATTGAAAATCATGGTAAACGATGTATCTTAATTACCTTTTGGAGAATATAAATTGCATATAAATATGTAATATATATCATCTTTTGTATATTCAACTTGCACATGCATACATCTTGAATTGAAATGAAAAGTTTAATAACTCTCTTATTACATCTTGTTTTTATTTTGGACAATATAAATTGCATCTATAATATATTATTTTGTATATTTATTCAACTTGCAGATGTCTAAAAACATTAGCAGGAGGCTATTTGAAGAAGCCAATCCCATGCAAGACCAATCCACCGAGGAGGAGCAGCCTAGTTCAGAAGATATCGGACGTATAACTTAGTTTAAGTTAAGTATTTATTATTCTTGATATATGCACAATAATAATTTATTTCTATTATTTCTTTAGGTGAGGGCGAGGATGAACCATCTCCTGTACCATTATATGCAGATCCTGCAGTAATACTTCATGCATATATTCCCGGGATTGAGCGCGGGCCTTTACCAGCATGTGCAGAGGGGTACAGACTCAAGCAGACAGAGAGATACCAATTGGCCAAAAAACGGTTGGATGGATGGATGCCACAGATTGAGGAGATATTAGCTGATGCAAAAAATAAAATCAGACAAAGATTTGGTGAGTTTAATCATTTATTTTTGAGTATTTGATAATTAAATTGAATTATGAGAGCTTAAGGTTAAATAAATAAAAATGTTATCATTGGATATCTATTCAGTTGTAAATCGTGTTTTATATTATGACATACTAGATTTTTTTGGTTTTTATGACACCTAAAATTAATATATATAAACGATGAACATATAATATCTTCATATTTGGATCCAAGTTCCCCTATAACATCATAAAGTTTTGAGTCTCACGTTGTTAACAATGAGAATTACATATTACAAAAGAGGTATCTTTCAAAACATAAGCCCATGTCACTTTCCGTAATTAAAGGAACACTCCTACCGAGTTAATATCTAAAAGCATGAAGTAACTTCGACTTATTTTAGAAAACTTAATGTTTTGAGGGAGTTGTATCCAAATATATGAGAATTTGGGGACTTGTATCCAAATACATGAGATTTAGGGGACCAATAAATTTCATCAATCTAATATGTACAATACATGCAAGCCAATAGTACTATATAAGTTCTGATGATATTCATCTAGTGCGTAGTAGGCTTAATTAATAAGTAGGTGCTCTTATAACTTAATTAGTTGTGGATTCTTTTGGTATTTTCGGTATTTGATAATTACATTGAATTCGAGCTTACGGTTGATTAAATAAAAGTGTTGACATATTTATTATTTTTCTTTATTGTAGGAGAAAAACTCTTCAAGAAACCAGATCAGGGAAGTAACTTTAAGAAAAAGTTACCACGGATGACTTTGTGCATTTGTCGTGGGGACACAATGGGATTCCGACCGCAATGGGCTAATAACTTTAGCTCATATCTTGGATGCTTGATACGGAGGAGTGATAAAGTGAATCCTTACTACGAGGCCGAGGCGCTGCCCTTTAATGTCCTGGAGAGTATATATCGAGATTGTTGGGTAAAATACTCTATTTTTCAATTATTTTACATTTTTATCAATTGACCGTGCTTAACTATATGTTAATATTTAGAGATATTTCAACATCGAAGACAATCCCGTAGGGTGGGATTTTTTATTTGGATACATGGGAAAGTTCAAGCATGCTCTTCGGGAGTGGAGACATGAGATAAAGAAGAAATGCTTCGAAAGTTTCACTCCTAACTGGGAGAGGATCTACAAGCGAGATAGGAGGATTGAGCCAGATCATTTAGCTGCACTTATTGTATTGTGGGGCGGGAGGAGCACTGTGTAAATATGTATAAATACATAATAGAAATTAGATTCTTCATATAATATTTGAATTTAGTGATATATTTCGTTTTATATTTACTAAAGTTCTCTTTGTTCATGTTGAAGAAAAAATGTCGGAGAAATAAACTAAACCGATGGAAGAAAGATTATGATCATCATACGGGAACTACTTCATTTGCCCAGATTGAGGATCAATTTTGTAGGACTACGGTATAAGATATTTTTATCTTATATATATATTCTCTCCGCTTCCTACAATATTTGATAAATAAAACTAATAAATAAATTTATAAATTTCAGAACGCTCCCTATATCCCGCTTCCAGAATTACATAAGAGGACGATGGTTCACTTTAAGAAGGGGTATGATGCCGATGATGATAAGAAAAAAAAGCTAGAATCGGCTAAGAAAATGCAGGTAAGTATATATATATATAAGTTTAGTTCCTTGTTTATTTCCACTCTAACCGAATGAATTGCATGTAATTGAAAACAAATATAAAATAAGTAATGTTTAAGGCACAACATTAGAACAGACTTCACAACATTAATTAGAACGGACTTCACATTAGAACTGCATAGATAGTTTAGTTACGAATGAATTACATTTTACTTCCACTCTATCCGAATGAATTACATGAAACTGAAACTAATCTTGAAGGCTTACATTTTACCTATTTTAGAAATTCCAATTCTTAAATGCGATTCTTTAATCTTTTAGGAAGCTCTGAAAAACACATATGCTGAGGTTGTTGCACAGAGCCAGGAGCCCCTGACTAGAGAAGAGAATTATAATGTGAGCCATTTGGTTTGTGGACTTCCTAAAAAGGGGAGGACTAGGTGGATGGGAGTTGGAGCTCAGAGGGTGTCTACACCATTCCAGCCTCCGCCAATTTCAACGCCATCGACTATGCCCTCGGGGCCCTCTTACATGCCGCAGGAGGATTGCACTCCGTAGGCGATGCAGCTTGTTAGTTCGGTGATGGATCTTTTAGATGGCCAGATTCCTGAGGAGATGTGGGAGGATATTCAAGAGGAGCTTATACGAGTGATCCACCCTACTGCTACTTTTGCGATGGTTTCCAGGCAAATATTGAAATCTTGTAGACGGCGGGTTCCTATTCGGCTGCAAAACCAGATTATGAAATGGTTGGCCTCTCAAAATGCATTTGGTGGTAGTGGAGAGAGTAGTAGACAGGTATATTTATTATATACGTAAAACATGATTACACACAATATTAAATATGTGATTCTAAATTGGTTTTTATTTTATGTTAAAATGAAGATGTTATCATTGGGAGCACGAGTCGTAGGGATGGAGACGCCGGTGGCAACGCGGACGATGATATGGATAGGACGGATGACCTATCTTAGTGAGTTATATCCTAAACTCATGTTTGTATATTGGACATCTTTATATTGGAGAATATTATGATTTGCTTGTATGCTTAATATCCTAAACTCGTGTTTGTTGGAATTGTGAGATATATGTGGGTATGCATGTGAGTATTATATATATGGACATTAGCTTGTTTGAGTTGGCATGTATGTGCGTATGATATATGTGGATATAGAACTTTTCGTTTTATTTGTGTGATTTGTTGTGGAAATTTTTGTGTGGCTTGTTGTGGAAATATATAAAACGTATCATATTATTTGTACTGTTAATGAAATTTGGATTGTGGAAATTTATAATTTGTTATGGAATGTGCACGAAAATTGTGATTGCATATAAGTTTGTTATGGATTGTGCACGAATTTTGTGAAATTTTTTGCGGAACGTGCACGAATATATGCAGGGAACGTGCACGAGATGTTTGTGAAATTTGGATTGGATATATTTCATATGTCGTTTTGGAATGTGCAGGGATTGTTGTTAGTGAAATATATGCAGGGAATTTAGTTTGTATGTACAGGGAATTGAATGAAATCATCTGTATTTTTTTTAGCTGCTGGTAAACATCGCTGACGGGAATCCCGTCAGCGATATGTATCGCTGACGGCAGTACCGTCAGCGATGTTTACACTTCGCTGACGGCTAACCGTCAGCGATGTTCTTCGCCGACGGCTTGCCGTCAGCGACGTATGCACATCGCTGACGGTATTGCCGTCAGAGATACATATCTCTGACGGGATTCCCGTCAGTGATGATTACAATAGCACTGACGGGAACGCCGTCAGTGATGTGTAAACATCAATGACGGCGTATGCCGTCAAGGTAATTCCCTCAGTAATGAGTATTATCGACGGCCTATCCTTGACGGAAAGCCCGCCGGATGTTTCTTCTCTGACGGGACTATTACTGACGGCCTATCCTTGACGGAAGCCCGTCAAGGATAGGTATTGCTGACGGGCTTTTGGGCATCCTTGACGGGAAAGCCCGTCAAGGATGCGTGGTTTTCCACTAGTGTAGGTATTGTCGCTCGGGTCACTTTTTTGTGGATGCGGCTATCTTCCATATCCATGTGTGACCGAGCTCTAGCCATCAGCTAGTCGAAATTGATCACATGATTCATTATGAGTGAATCTGACAGCTTCTCGTCGTCCATACCCGCGATTATTTCGGCCATCGACATCATGTTGTTAGGTTCATCTACTTCTAACAGTCTGGGTTGGAACCTCTTGAAGTATTCCCTAAGGGTTTTGCCCAGGTTTTGCTTAACTTATAGCAGGAGGGCGGAAGGTGCCTTCTTTTTTGTATCCGCTAGGAAATAGTAGATAAACTTTTATGAAAGTTGCTCGTAGTTATGGATGGATTTCCTTTCTAGGGAGTTCCACCACATCTTAGCGCTGCCACTAAGAGTGATAGGGTAAGCCTGACATATGACCGGATCTGTCACATGCTGCATGCACATTAGATCAAAGAAGTTTTGCCCATGTTCAGCTGGGTCGCCTTTGCTCTTGTACTTTTCGATATACGGCATCTTGAATTTGGGGCAGGGGGCATATATAATGTCATCTGAGAGGGGAGTGTTCTTTTGATAACATCGGCCACCGTGTTAGAATTCGATCATAACCTGAGGTACGATTGGCTACAATTGCTGGATTTGGGTCGCATAGGTATATCTCATTCCAAGCGACGCAGTTCGGGGTACATGGCTTGAGCTTTCGCACGCCATGTCCCTTTGTTGAGGGATCTATTGGGTATTTGGGATGATAGGTTTGGTGGCGCGGCAGTTAAGGAGTAATTTTCTTCACTGTTCGTCTTCCTGCCTTTGGGACCTCTCTCCTAGCATCGTGGTGGCGGACGGCTGAGAGTTTTGGAGAAAGGGGAGGCGGCCAAGGAGTTCGTTCGCGAAGGAGGTGAATTGATATTGGAAAGACTGTGCTAATCTTTGGGAGGATTCATCTAGTTGGCTTGAGTGATATAACCGTCATTGTAGGACTCTTTTGGAGTGCATAGGTTAGGGATCTGAAAGGGATTAGTATAAGCTAATTTTTTAAGAGAAGAAAAAGTGACCCCACGGTGGGCGTCAAACTATTTATGTCAAAAAGTTAATCTCAGAATTGAGTGAGGGGTTAATATTGGATTAAGAATTAAGGGGACCTTAATCTTCTCTGATAACTTATCAAATTAGAAGACAACAGATCCCTGCAAAAACAACAAACCTTAGAGTCCCTGGAGGAGATTTAATCAGGAGACCCTCTGATGCTCAAGTTAATGTTTGATCAATTCTATAGGAAGAATATCAGATAGGGTTCAAAGTTCTTAGAGTCCAGACCTGAGAATGATGAAGATCTCTTATGCTTTATGTGGAGTGTTGGGGGCAAATTAGTAAGTTGGCTTGACTGGCAGGGGCAGTGTCTCATTGACTCCCTCTCTTTGTCAACGATTGATTGGCCATTTGGCTAAGAGTCACCCATGCCACATTAAATGTGATAGTGCCAAAACGATGGAGTATGGGCACCGCCCGAGGAGTCATTATCACACCTGAGCTGCATTTACTGTGATGGCGACCGGGTGGCTAAGCTTGGGCGATGCCCGAGAAGAGATCATCACGCCTGGTTGTGTATTAAATGTGGGCACCTTTGATGAGGCAATCGATCATCCAGCTGACCTGTTACGTGTGGACTCTGACAGGGTTCGACCCGAGGAGAACCAACCCTCTTAACACGTGGCTGGTACTTGGGGATTCATTAAATTCACGAATTTTAGGATATAACAAAATCATTCAACAATGAGTAAAAAAAATTTCTCGTTGGGCAAAACTTTGATTTATAAGCAAAGAATGTTTGTAAAATTACATGTTGGTGCCTCAAAGTCGATCCAAGAATACCGACATATTAAGTGTTAATGAACTAATGGAAAATTCGCACATTTAAATTAAACTATATATGTTGTGGCAGATCTAGAAAAAATTTATTGGAGAGGTGGACAACAAATATCTATTTATCTAAAAATAAAATATAAATAATATAAAATTGTAACACCTAATAGCAACGCTAATTTAGTATACTTTATTAGCTTAATTCATCATATTTTGCCTATAATTAAACAAAATTGAGAATTTCATTCACTAATAATACACGTACAATTTCCAAATTGTTCACTACAACAAAAGGTGTATCTTATGATACATTTTTTGTTACCTCGCGACACATATTTGTGTCGCACATGTAGAGCGCGACACAAATCAAAAGTGTGCTTAGAGCATGTGTGGAGAGAGTTTTTCTACACATGTTAGAATGTATCGCAAAAATCGTGACACATATATGTGTAGTAGAACTCGCGACATATATTTGTGTCATGTCTTGCTGGTGACCAGCTTAATGCAACACATATAATTACTCTTTTTTTTTTAAATTTTAACTTCTGATTAGAATGCCTAAACAATCATCAGCAACACAGCCTCTACCCATAATTAATTAATAGCAATGTTCAATTCTCACCCATGCTTAGTGATCAATCGCATTATCAAATGCCCTTAACAGGGCACGTTTATCTGATCCGGTTTTTCAATCGATGGAATTGAGCAAAGCTATTTAAACTATTTAAGTCGTTAAAAGTCAAACGATGTGGGACTAAAAATTACACCCACATCAACTGAATATATTGCTTAAAATGGAAAGTTGTCACCTGGGCCCTAGCCCTTAGTCAACTTATTAGCTTGTTATTACATTTCTAGTGTCATTCCAGCATCTCACCACACAAACAATTGCCGAGAGTTGCCATATTCGTTTTAAGTGTCGTCATTGTCCAACATGTTCCAACTCTAGCTACACATATTTCTTGTATAGAGAATTTTCTGTCACGAATTGCCACTTTTGTTGTGGTGGTTGTAGGTCCGCCCCTATGTATATGTATGAGTTGAGAAAAAATCAACATGAAATTTCCAAACTGTGCTAGGTCCGCCCCTGTTAATATATGTATGAGTGGCTAATACCAAGCATCATAGAAACCCAAAGAAGGAAAAGCGAGAGAGTTTTAAATACAGCACGAGATACACACCCAAATATACACGTACACACCCATAATAATTATTACCACCACATATCTTACAAAAAGATCACACCCACACACTTTTATTTTACCTTAATATTTACCACTTATTCCCACCACCACAGTCTTCATGTGACCAAAACAGGGCGGGAGTTATTTAGTTGGTAGTTGCTCATTCATAACTCCATCATTCATTAGAGCAAGATGCCGAGGTCACATAAATCGGATACCTGTACGTGTTCGCGTACTGGAACGACAAGCTCTGGCCGGGCCCCAGCGCCGCCCCGTCGTTGACCAGGCAGTCGTCGAACGCGATCCGACGAAACACCCGGGGGTTGATGAGCCTGGCCGAGCTGAACCACCCGCAGGTCACGTGGATGGCTGAGACGGTGCACCGCGACAAGCAGACGTTGAGCACTTGTACGGTGTAGGTCGGGATTCCGTTAGGTAACGGCGCTGTTTCCCCTTGGTAGACGACGATGTCGTCCTTCGAGCAGGAGTCGTCCATTCTGTCGGCGACGGCGGTAGATGACGGTTTGACGTTTGGTAGGAGCTTTCGAGCGCTGCCGTTAGGGTGGGGATCTACGTTGGGAGGGAAAATATGCATGCATGTTAAGAAATTGCCACCATGTTTACGAGGAAATTACTAGAGTGCCATTGAGCGAGAGTTTTTGATGCTGAGACCACTACTTCAATGGCGACCATTTCTAATATGCAGTTTAAATTAAAGTAGCAGCCTCCTCACTATTGTTTGGTAGTTAATGATAAAACTAAATCTTAGCGCATGAAGTAAAACTTACCGGTAGAGCAGGAGAGGGGAGAGAAGAGGAGAGCCAAGACTAAAGCTCGGAAAAGGACACGTGGCGGGGGAGCAAAGGCCATGATGGAATCTTGACAGTTGAATTATAGGGTCTCCGGGATTACTCCGGTAGAGGAAAGGGGACCCAAAGAGGTTGGTGTAAGTTGAAAGGGAGAGGTTGAGTGTGATTATATAGTGGAGAGTTAGTATGGTGTTGTGACGTTGACCTTGATTAACATTGAAATGACGAATTTGCCACTGAGCCGGAAACTTTTGGGCCATGAATTAATGGCTGAGGAGGGCCTAATGGAGGCTACTATATGGGGGTTGGGGTTGGGGTTTGGCCTGGATGGATGCATTTCCAACGTCATATTTATTGTGCTAAAATTAATTGGGCTAGCTAAAGAAAGTTTAGCTCCTGTTACAAATGCTATATGCTTTTATCAATGTGTATGTTTATGTAGACATTGGGATTATGAGATGAACGACAAAATGCTAAATCAAAGTCCACTATAAAGTACCAACATGTTACGAATCGTTGAAAATTACCTTTAATTTGGTCTTTGACCTTTTACGCACGAAGATGAATAGTTTTTTTTAATAATATTTTATTTTAATTTTACAAGTGCGCTAATCTTTTAAGGCTCATGTTTCCGGTCGAATCAAGAGTACACGTTCAATTCTAAAATTATTTTAAAATTGGTCCAGTAATCAAAAGTAGAACTAGCAATGAAGAATAAATAGTCACTATCTCTAAGTTTAGCTTATGCATAAAAGAAAGTGATTTCAATGATTTAATGATTTTAGAGACTAATTCCAAAATGACTTAAGAATCAGGAAGTCTAATAGCAATTTAATTTTAGTTAGTGATTCGATGGACTAATTCAAAATATGAAATATTTAAGAGAATAATATCAAAAACCTTAAATTTTAACATATAAAATTTTGAGGGATACAAATAAAAATTGTGAGCAAATTAGTTATGAGAATGATTTGGGTATATGTAATAACCAAATTGAAGGGTAAGTTAGCTGTTACAGTGACATGGAAACTAAAGTTAAAATACGTAGAATTTGAGGGTCAAAATAAATTGACCATTTTTTTCCTTTTTTGTGAGTTTTAGGAAAGAGCAAGATGAGTAAATTGGGAAACCAGAGGAATGGCAGGTGAAGGGTAATTAAGTTATAGCATCAAATGGAGGATTTAAACAAAAGGTGGGTATGTGGGTGGATGGTGTTGTCACATCAAATTGGATGAAAGTGAGTATACACCCATGATAATTTATTACAAAGACCCCCCTCAATCTAATCAGATATTCAAATTGACAACATTCTTTCTTTGATCAAGACTAGTCTCAGCCTGCTTTCAGAGAATTGAATTGAATTGAAATGAAATGAATTGTAGTAGAGAGGCAGTAGCATTAATATCTAGACTCAGTTAATGCTATTCTCTTGGTTTGCGAAAGATTTACAGCTACTTATTATTATAGAATCTAAGATCTTTGACCACAGCAGCAGGAGTCAGATGATTTTTATTTTTTATTTTTTTTGAAGAAAGGAGTCAAATGATTTTTGCCCGTCTTGGAACTAATTTGGGGAGCACAAGGTTTAATTATATATAGCTGTAGACTGATGCAGTATAGTATGGTAGCTCTACATTTTGATGCATTGTACAGAGGAATGCTGTCTAGTATTTAACATTTGGGAAATTTGCTTCTTGCCCCCAAAATCAAAATAAGTATCCTCCCCCATCTCAAGACTTTTTCAATGCTCCATAAGCCCCCAAAATCAAACTTTGTAAGTAATCAAGCCCCTCCAGCTCATGTGTGTCCCCATGAGTGTACTTTTTTTTTTCAAAAACCCCCAAAATGCCCCCTCCTCTCTCTCTCTCTCACTTCTCCTACCTCTTACAAAAATTCTCTCCACTTCCACACTCCGTCCCACACTCTCTCGCCGCCCGCCTCGAAGCCCGCGAGCGCCGCCGCCTCCACGCCCATCGAATCCCGCCTCCATGCCCACCGCCACCGCCTCTACGCCCACCGCCGCCCGCCTCCACGCCCACCGCCAAGAGCCTGAAACTCAGAACTGAGAAAAAATAACAAACCCAAAACGGAGAAAAAACTTTTATTCGAGTACAAATCAGTGAAATTTACAGCAAGAAGATGAAGAAAAGGAACAGATCGGCGAGGAGAAGTAGGGATCGGAGAAGATATCGGAACCGCCGACACGGTTAAAAAAAACCAACTCTAAAGCACTCGCTCGCTGCCTTCACGTTCTCTCTCACTCTTGCTTACTCTCTTTTTTTTTCTCTCTTTCCTTCTCTCTTATTTGAGTTCAACAGGTGTGGATAAGTACAAACCTGAGCCTAGACCCGACCAAATTCAAGCTTAGACCTTTTCTGCACTAATCAACAAAAATTGTTACAAAACTAGTCTTAAAGTTGCACGTTGGTTGTTAAGGTTACGCGTTGGTTATTGAGGTTACAGGTTGGTTGTTAAGGTTACGCGTTGGTTATTAAGGTTACGAATTGGTTGTCAAGGTTACGGGTTGGTTGTTAAGGTTACGAGTTGGTTGTCAAGGTTACGAGTTGGTTGTTAAGTCATCGATTTTAAAAAAAATTACAACAATATATAGAATAATAAAAAATATAGCATTATGGATTTAATATAATATATAAAATAATAAAATTTACAACAATATATAAAATAACAAAAGTATGGATTACTATAATTTATAAAATAATAAAAAATATAGCATTATATAAAATATCACGTCATCGATTTAAAAATTATAATAAGTCATCGATTTAAAAATTACAATAATATATGAAATAATAAAAATTACAACAATATACAAAAGTTTACGAGTTGGTTGTTGAGGTTACGAGTTGGTTATTGTTAAGGTTACGAGTTGATTGTTAAGTCATCAATTTTAAAAATTACAATAATATATAGAATAATAAAAAATATAGCGTTATGGATTACTATAATATATAAAATAATAAAAATTACAACAATATATAAAATAATAATATATAATAACAAAATTATGGATTACTATAATATATAAAATAATAAAAAATATAGCATTATATAAAATATCCGTCATCGATTTAAAAATTGTAATAAGTCATCGATTTAAAAAAATTACAATAATATATGAAATAATAAAAAATTACAACAATATACAAAAGTTTACGAGTTGGTTGTTGATGTTACGGGTTGGTTGTTAAGGTTACGCGTTGGTTGTCAAGGTTACGGGTTGGTTGTTAAGGTTACGAGTTGGTTGTTAAGGTTACGCGTTGGTTGTTAAAGTTACGGGTTGGTTGTTGAGGTTATGAGTTGATTGTTAAGGTTACGCGTTGGTTGTTGAGGTTACGGGTTGGTTGTTAAGATTACGAGTTGGTTGTCAAGGTTACGAGTTGGTTGTTAAGTCATCGATTTTAAAAAAATTACAACAATATATAGAATAATAAAAAAATATAGCATTATGGATTTACTATAATATATAAAATAATAAACAATTATAACAATATATAAAATAACAAAATTATGGATTACTATAATATATAAAATAATAAAAAATATAGCATTATATAAAATATCACGTCATCGATTTAAAAATTCTAATAAGTCATCGATTTTAAAAATTATAATAATATATAAAATAATAAAAATTACAACAATATATAAAAATTTGGAGGGAACTTAAAATTTCCCCCCCAAAACCCATTTCAAAAGCTCACTATGAGAACATGACAAAAAAGAGAGAGAGAGAAAGGTATTATGGTCTTCACATCTATTAAAGTGTTGGGATTTGACTTTTGGGGGCTCAGAGCACATAAGATTTACTTTTGGGGGTTTGGAGATCGTTGAAAAAGTCTTGGGATGGGGGAGGATACTTATTTTGATTTTGGGGGCTAGAAGCAATTTTCCCTTAAAATTTTGTCTCATATTTTCATACAATGAAGTTTGAAGACAATTATATTCCTAGCTAGGGTTTTGCTAACCCTAAGGGCAATGTTTAAGGGTGATTAATACTACCCACTTATCTAAACTAGCACCTAATTCAAGAATGAGTTATGACAATATATTAGAATCATTTATTTTTGCTTCATTTTTCAACAAATTTTAATTCTTGACTAAACGTAAGAAAATAATACCCTAAGAAAGCAAACGTTTAGTTTCTCACTTCTCATATAATAATATACACAATTGAGTATTTAGATAAACCCGATTATATATAAAGATAAGGTCAGTTAGTTTTATATATATTAACGTCAAGGAAATGCAATACCAAGGTATAAGTATTATATGTAGATGTCATGGTGGTGGGCAGAGAGAGATGATTAAGATAGAAGATAGACAGTTTTTGTATGTTTGATGAAGAAATTTTATTTCTTTTAGAAACAAATAAAATAAATGCTTGGTATTATTACCTTTTTCAAGAAATAAAATTTCTTGTAGAATAAAGCAAAGTAAAATGATTTTAATTAGATTGCCATAACTCATTCTTAGAGTATGATGGTAGTAGAGCTAAGTGGAGAGTATATTATTATATATAGGGTCATGATAACTACACTATACTTATACACTACATTTTACCAAACTCACACAAGGGTGGGGTCATATTGACTCATCACTACAACTTTCAAGGTGGTGAGTCATCATGACCCCACTCTTTATGAGTGTAGTGCAAAGTGTAGTGCAAGGGGGTGTAGTGTAGTTACCATTTTCCTCATGTATAACATTTTTAAGTTAAGTGTGCCACACACAATGCAGATGAAATTCTTTTACTTGTAATAATTCACTAGACATTAAAAATCTTCACCGTAAATAATGTATAGTACTTTGTGGACATTAGTTTGCCATCAAGACCGGTATTTTGGTTTGGACCTATCAAACTAAAGTTCTTTTCCATCATGGATGATCTCAATAGCTTAGAAGGCCTTTGGCCTTCGGGGTGCGCGAAGACAATTCTCAGTAGCAAGAGAAAGAATGTGATTGTACATTACTGACAACTTGTTGGTTCATTTGGAGATCCACTCAAAGAGGCAACTGAAGAAGATATCAAGAAGAGCATTTAACGTTTAGTGGAATTGTGGCTTGATCATTTGCCATTATAAAGACGAAGAACACCTCACGAATTTTTGGTTCTCTCGACATACTTTTCTATTTGTAAGTCAATTATTTTTGCTATCAATAAAGTTTAGGCCTAATGCTTTTTCTAAAATAAATCCTAATTAACGTAGGGAATCAAGGCTTCTGTGCTTGACATGGAACATTATCTGTCAATGGATTAGCCATCAAAAAAGATCAGAAGAGAGAAAGAAGAGAGGAAAAGCATCGGTGATAATAAAGAAGACCCTGTAAAGGGAGTTGTCGACGTCGACATTTATTCATGAGATTACTTTTCTTTTCTTTTTTCTTTTCCCCATCGATAGGATTCCCCGTGCGTTTCGTTATGTAAGGAGTGGCTCGGACGCTCCCTCCTCGCACGTGCGAGGGTTCCCAAGTCAAAAACTCGTTAGAGTCTGCATGCGCATGTAAAAGATTGTGTACGCGGGGAATGGCCTGATCTCCCTTAAGTTAGAAATCTTACATCACAATTGCCCATCTACTTTTGGTCCTTTCAGTTGACATCTCAGGCTTTTAAATTGGAACTACAAATACACTTCCACATAGGAAGTGTTCAGGGAGAATTCTGATAAGATTTGAACTCTAGCTATATATATCTTACGAATTCCTTATCGATAAGTTTATTAAATAAATGTAAATGTAGGTGTGCATTAAATAAGAAGAGAGAGCTATAATAATGACATAAATTGAAGGTTTATTATCTTCTTTTTCAGGGAAGAGTGGAGAATTTTTTTGTCGACAATGTTGGGGTAAAAACACATTTGCTAGGATATAGATTCATGATCCAAGCAAGCTCAGTAGCTAAAAGGCCCAAATTGGGTGCTCAGTCTTACTCAATTACTTACTCAATTAGAGCCTACGTGGGGTTACAAATACAAATATGATTGTTCCATCAAAAATAAAGTGAAGCGTGCACTAGACTCCATCAAAATCTTGTGATGAAAAACTATCTTCACAGCTAGTCATGCACCAACAAACGGGGGAAAAAAACAGCTGCATTTCTTCTTTATAAATAAGACTTTCTTTAAAAAAATATTTTTCATATTTTTTGCTATAATAAATAAGTCTTTTAGTTCAGAACTTCATCTTCAAACTACCATCTTGTTTCTATCCTTATCAGAATAATGTAAGTTATGTTGTATCCTGTCACGTGAGCGCATAGCAACCATCTAATACTTGCACAAAAAACATTTATAGGCAATTTTGGTTGGAAAATAATTTATCCATTATTTATTTCCAATCTGATCATTATGAGAATATTCTAGATTTTGTTGGTTAACTTTAATGTAATATGAACTTTAAAGTTTAGGGCTTCGAGCTTTTTTGTGAGTGCTATCCTGTTTAGGGCTCTAGGAGTCATAGCCTGGTTTAACTTCAGCCCAACCTAGAACATTAAATCTCGTAAAATCTAGAGCCCAAGGCCCTAATTAGGGACTTACTATATAAATAATAGCCCATTCGTTATATTTCACAGTTGATTGTTTTGACGTCCATTTACATGGGCCTACTTCCAGTCCGTTTTGAATGTCCGTAACGAAGGCAAATTTAACTGGCTAATTAGTACCTACATTTCTTATAGTTTCTCCTATTTTGCACTTATATACCCTTACGTGATTTTGACACTATTTGTATACTCTAATACTTTTAAAATAGACACTTTACTACATTCTTTTATGCAAATGTGAAAATATCCCTCTGAATATTCTCATGTGACACTTATATACTAATTTTAGAATTGTTTAATTTCTTAATGATTGTCGAATTTACTGTTAAGTATACTCAATTCTTCTTTGCATGCCTTAAAAAGCATCGGTCTATGTAATTTTAAAAAAATGTGATTCAATTGCATAACTTATGAGGCACAATATTATGGTGATTGAGACTTACATAAATGATCCATGTTTCATGATGCATCTACTGCTATCATAGATTTTTATTGGATCTAGTCCTTCTAGACTAAGCTCGATTATGTCATGTGTGTGGAGGCTATCATTTAGACCGCCATTTGCCATCACATCTCTTTTATTACCTGCCACCAACACACGGATTCTATGGAACTTGCAAATTGCAGACCATTGAAATACGCATCACAAAACCCATGACTTTGACCATTCATTCCTCTGATCTGCATTCTATATAATCCATCGAATCCTTAACTCGACAGCGGATACGCAATAGCTTGATCAATCAGAGCCTAATATTTAAGGCACAAAAGAGACTAACAACTACCACCCAATTACCTTGCAAACTCAGCACACCACTTGGATTCTTGGGAGCCACGAAAGGCAACAGTTCCATACTTGGCCCAATCACATGTGTCATGTAACCATCACCCAATTGTCAACCCCTATTGCGTGCATTACATGCCCCCTTAAAACCCTGATTAAGACATGCCTCATATAATTGCTCTTAGTCTCTCTCTACCTGTATAAATACTTGCCGCCCTTGGCTATTTCAAGCTAGGAGTGAGCAATTTCTCCTCATTTCCTTCCTCTTATTAAAAAATTTCTACGAAAACATAAAGATGGCCCTTCGATGGTTGCTCGGGATAGTTACGACTCAGATCGTAACCCAGTCGACTGGCGACAGTTCAGACGAAACTCAAAAGAAGAAGAAAATTGCCGGAGAATTTAAAGTGAAGAGCGTTCACGGTGGATATGAAGAAGGTTTTAGGATGCCGTTGCATTATCCTCGGTACAAGAAGGAGGATTATGAGAGGATGGAGGAGTGGAGGGTGGACAATTTGCTAATGCAATATGGATTGGCTTGTGAGGGGTCAATTGAAGAGAAGAGGGCTTTTGCTATGGGCACATTCTTGTGGCCTGACCAGTTTTAAAGGAGATTTTCTTAGTCTTTATTAGCCATAAATGTGCTTAATTAATATATGGTGTGTATCAGTGTATGTCTAATTAAAAGATACTACATCTATAAATTTTCTTTCTATACAAAATGAGAGTGGTATATTGTCAATCATATTGTCATTGTAGAATACTCCCTGATGTGTTATACCTCAAAATTTTGTTATAATAAAAGTAGATGTTGTGGATATCCCAAGTTACATGAATATCCCATTTTGTTATAATAATTGTAGAATATTATCCCAAAACATATTGTCAATCATATTGTCATGTTAGAATATTAAAGAGAATTTGCATGGAGCATAAAATGCCACTAAATTTTGTTTGATCGCCTATGAGTTTTGTTAAGGAAATGTGACTAAAATCAGAAATTCGGCTGAAAGCCGCATAATTTCAGAAAATCGCATTAGTGACTTTATGGTAACTCCTTGAGATTTTTTTGCAAAGAAGGCATAGTCATACATATTAAGAAAAAAATCTTCTGGATTTTATAGCTTAGAATGATTATAAATGATCCGCTTGGTTTCAGACTCTGTTCACCGTCCTAGCTTTGGTTGGTTGAGGGGAAGTTGAGAAGTCGGATGATTTAAGGATTGTGATAAGTTATTAAGTAATGTTTTGCAAAATTCTTTAGAAAAAAATCACTAGACTTACCAAAAATCAAAGAAATGATTAGCTTGAGCCAATAAATACAGAGCGTGTTTAGCTTTATGGGAGAACATACGATTATTTCTTCGTGACTTCAGTTGAGGAAAAAATAAAAGGGAGATTAAGAAGAAGATGTAAGAATCAAACTCATTATAGATTTACAAGAACAACAAGCTTTAAGTTACATCCTCTTTATCTTCACTGTTCTTAAGTTACATCCTCTAATTTAAGATTCATCAAACTCATTACAATGATAATAGCCCATTTAAAATTCCTTCATTGTCTTCATTTTTTTTTTTAAATTCTAATTTCTCCTTATACTTTCTTCTCTTCTCAGGCGTCAAATGTTGCCAAACTTTGAGGGCGGATTCGGGAGGATGAGGAAAAGGGTACGGCGAAACAAAGAGTGTACCCTACCACTAGTTAATTGTCTTGTAAAAAGAATTCTCCATTGAAAAACTCCATTCACACAGATTCTAAACAGTTGCCCAAGAATCTTTGGCTAAATTAAATAAGGAAAAAGATTAACCAAGGAACTGTCTACTATCCATATATCTTTCCAAAACCAAGTTTTTCTACCATCACTCAAGCAGACATGTATACTGCGTGCAAATGAAACTGTCTCTAAGAGACATAGTATTCTCCCAGAACCTAGAGATGTATCTACTATTACACACACATTTCAAATTCCTAGGTTTTATGCACGTGTAATGCACGTGGTTAAATATCATGATTAAATATTTTTAGTTTATTTCCTTACTAAAATTTATTAATTTTCGGTTCCACGTTAATGGTTTTGCTCACTTATGTCTCTAAACTTTAATATTATGATTATTTTTTCTTTGATGTTCGTTTAAATTAGCTACATCCAATTTAAATTTTCATGTTGATAATTGAATTGACAGAAAATAAATGCAATCTAAAGCCAATTTGACATATCATGTTATTTGAACCGACATAAAACCAAGCTCGACCTTAGAAAATATAATGTTGCAAAAGTGAAAAATATTTGAAAAAATAGCGTTATAAAAGAAAGATGAATAATTAAAGCTAATAAGATAAGATGACTGGTTAAAAGTAGGGTAAAACAACACAAAAGATAATATAGAGTTTGTTCCTAATCCTTGATAGAATTTAAAAAAGTTATAAGCTAAAGAGTAATTCTAACTTTAGTACACTTTTATATGATGAAAGTATCCACATAAGCATATAAAAGTACTAAAATAAGTTCATGAAAATTCCTTCGAAAATTCCTAATTTACCAAAAAACTATTCTATAAAATATTTAGAAAGCAGTCTTTCATTCCTTCAAGTATTTTTATTGAGCCGACATCAATCATTCTCCACCTTTATCTTTTGATAAATTTAGACTACTTTTAGATCTTTGAAAAGAGGTAGTAAGCCTTACATTGAAAGTTAAATTTATATATTTTAATGAAATAATATCAAACAACTACTCTTTTCATTGCTAAGTTTTGAAATTTTAGTCATTTTTGTGATTTTTGAATTTTTGTGGGTGTGTTTTGCATATTTTAAAACTTTGAGAGTGTTTTTAAAATTTTAAATTTTAAGTTGGGTGCTTGTAATTTTCATGTTTCATGTGTTGATGAAAAGTTTTCAAATATTAAGATATTTCTTACAAATCTGAAATTTTGAGGGTGTTTTTACAATTATTGAATTTTTGGATTGTTTGTTGTAAAATTTACATTTTCGATGGTCTGCAGATAATATCTAGATTTGATATGCACTGGTTATAAGTTTTGAAATTTTAGGATTTTTTGTGATTTTTAACTTTTGAAGGAGTTTTTTTTGCAAGTTTTATAACTTTGAGGTTATTTTTAAAATTTTAGAATTTTAAGGTGATTTTTATTATTTGAGCTTTTAACGATGTTTCTACAATTTTAAAACTTTAAGGGTGTTAATTGTAAAATTTAAATTCTTCAGAGGCTGCTGTTAATTTTAAGATTTCATGTTTGTTGTTTTAAGTTTGGAAGCGTCGAATATTTTGTGTAATTTTAAAACTTTTGAGGGTATTTTGTGCAATTTTGAAACATTTTGGGTTTTTGTAATACTTCATATGTTATAGCAAGTTAGTTCTTTACCTTAACAAATTATTACTTGTAGAGTTGTTTCATGTATTTTTTATCTTTCTTTTTAAATTGTTGAGTGTAGGTAGTTCACATGGGATTAGGATTGGATATAATTATGATTAGGATAGGATATAATTATGATTAGGATAGATTAATATTTAAATGAAATATTCAAAATAGCGAAAAGTAATATTGACCATGGAAAGCTTTTCCCGAACTCGTACTTTTAAAGAGAATATGATATGATTTCCACTGGAATAATATCTGTTACATAGAATATCCTTCCAAAGAACAGAAGTATCATCCTTCCACGTCCACATCAATTTGCCTAAGAGAGCTTTGTTCATAATTTATAAATCTAACACACCAAGACCCCTTGCCATTTTGGTTTACAAATTTCACCCCATTTCACCACGTTAGATTAGATATAAATGTAGAGCTAGATTTAAGTTTGTTTAATTTAGGTTGGCATGTAATTTAAGCTCGTTTTGTTCAGCTTTCAATTCTTATCATTATTGTTTTTTAGGGAAAAGTAGGGCAAGAAGCCCTACTCATATATATATATATATATATATATATATATATATATATATATATATATATATATATATATATATATATATATATATATATAGAGAGAGAGAGAGAGAGAGAGAGAGAGAGAGAGAGAGACTCCTATAAACTTAAGTTGATAAGAGATAGTGTCACCAACTTTATATCCATTGATGTTGCCTTGGGATAGGTGAAATCAAGATGTACACAAATCTCAAAGATGGGCTTTATATCTTTCACGGATCCCAAGGCAACATCAATGGTTAGAAAAGTTGGTGGATGACTATTCCCTATCAACTTAAGTTTATAGGAGCCTTTCTATATATATATATATATATATATATATATATATATATATATATATATATATATATATATATATATATATATATATATATATATATATATATATATATAACTATAAACAATCATACACAAAAAGAAATGATCTTGTAGTTCAAAGGTAGAGAACTAGAAGCTCGGATCGAAAAGAGAAAAACTAACGAAAAAAGAAGAAAAGAAAAAAGAAAAAAAAACATTAGCAACATTATAAGTCACTAAACACTACTAAGAAGATAAATAAAAATAATAGGGTAGCTCAACACCACCCAACCTTAGAAAAGTCCCTGAGTAAAGGATTACCGACCAGTTCCAGATCTTTCTATCTCAAGTGCCTTCAGTCTAGCAAAGCCATCAGAGGACAGAGGAAGCTTTATACCGCAGTTTGAAGCAATAGAAGCGAAGTCATCTGAACTGAGAGAATTGATAGGTAAAAAAGGATTTGAGTTAGGATTATCTCGCTTGGAGGTAGCAGAAGATTTCTTGAAAGTAGCGAAATATTTCAAATGAGTCCTGTGACTGAAAACAGTCCCTCCTTTACTTGAATGTTTATTCTACGTATTGTTATAGAAAGGATAATATTGATTTTAACCTAATTAGAAAATTATGTTTTGTTGAGACCCCTTTTGGCAAAGTTGAAGAAGTGCTATTAAGGAGAAAATTTGAATTAGTTAATTCAATTCTTAACCCTAATGATTAACTTAATTAACTCGTCAGGTAAGAATTTATGGTTAATTTAAGAAAACGGCCCTTACTTCTGGGCTTTGTAGATAAACCCCTTAGCTATTTTAATTCCACTAATCCCATATGAACTTTAAGGGATTTTGCACATAATCCCACTCAAACTTCTTTTATTCTACTAAAATGTTTGAAGATTTTTCCCTTTAAATCTTTGATATTTCCATTTTAATTTAGTGGTCAGTGGAATTTAGATACGGGTTGTTCGAAATCGTATCAAAGTCCCTAATCAAATACACCACAACTCTAAAGTTATAGTCAGAATTAATAATTATATTTTTATATATTACCAATATCCTCTCCAGTGATTGAGAATACATAAGATTATAACAATTTTCTTTATAAATAAAGTTCTTACATAAGAGTAAAAATCTCTACTAGTTACTATGAAAATGGATCGTGGCTTCCAAAAGTTTCCAAATGAAAGAGCCACTACAAAGCCCAATTATTAGAAGCAAGATTCAGTAGATAATGCATGAGAGAGACTAAATATTGTTCCCACTGAGAAAAAAAAACCAAAATAAAAATAAAACAAAACAAAAAAAGAAAAAAAAAGAAGAAAAAAAAGAAGAAGAGCAAGAAGAGAGAATCTACTAATTAAGTTGATTCTATTTCTTCGTTTTGTTTTCTTATTTTGCCACAAAATGTAGAAAAGTAGTGCTTCCAAAGAATTACTGACTTTATTTTTATAAATAGCTTTATATTCTTTAAAATGTTACAAAAGATGCCAAAAGAAATGGGTAGAGATCCTCTACATCATTGGTTATAGAGAACCTTTATAGCTCACCAATTATATCTCCTAATTTAGTGGTCCCCATGAATCATATTCATATAAATTATATAAAAATTATTTTAATTATAAGGCCCACCAAATGAGACAATGCTATTAACCCACATAAATAATTGCAAAAGTTCTTTACCATCAAAGATGTAGAGAATCATTACCTAAAAGAAACACTTTCATCCGTGAGTAATCTTAAGTTCAATTTCTCATGTAAGCACTTGTGGTTAAGGAAGTCTTTTATTATTTTGATTATTGTGGGGTGGTTCTAAAATATTATCTTATGGTGGACTGCTATTTATATTATTTTTTATTTCTTTTATCCTTTCAGCCAATTTATTGATGTGTATATGGTAAAGAAAACTTCTAGAAGTAAATCTATCAGAATCTTCGCTACAGGGTGAAATTAATTAAAGTCTTGGGAGGTCAGTGACATTTTGGTGGCGACTCTTATTAGTCATGGCCTTTGTTTATTTGATGAAGATTTCAAAAGGTGATATGAATTGAGATGGCGTCGATCAATAGTTTTGATGTGCTGACTTGGTCCTTTGACATAATAGAGCAATCCAAATTCAATTTTTACTGATCAAGAATTTCCAAGCAGAATGAAAAAAATGAAGAGTGTCACTCTGTGAGTCCATGTTTCGATCAATGAAAGAGCCTCAATATGCGAAAGCATATAAGAGCATAAACTTATAACCCTTAATCATCACCATAACTTTGGAGTTTTGACCCTCAAACCACTTCTATAGTTTTAGTATAATGAAAAGATTCTTTGACAAAACTCCAGTTCCATATTTTGAGACTGCATATATATCGCACTTGTGTCCCCTGTCATTCCAATTTTGATAACTATGGATGAGAGAGATAAAGGCTAGATCCACTTGTTACATAATGCCACACCTTCCCCTTGCTCTTTTTTTATTTGTAATTCTCTGCTAGTTAACATTTAATTTAAGGGAAATTTGCTTAGAGGAACCAAAAAAACTTTGGCTATGCCTCCTCCTCCCCAGCCTAAAAACCAAAGCTTCCCAGCCCCTATACGTAAATATCAGTGCAACTAACCCCCAAATACTGTACAAACCCACTACCTAATATGGTCATTCCCAAATTACCCTTCCATTTAAAAACTGAAAAAAGCTGCTCCGTAATTCCCCCATCGAGCGCGATTTTCGAAACCCTCCTCTGCAACCAAAATTTTCGAAGCCCTCTGAAGATCTAAGTCCTCCACCGCCTCCGACGACGCTCGCCACTCATCTGCTCGGCGTCTTCGTTTTCGTCTGGCCGTCCACTCTTCCGCTCGCCCTCGTCGACGCGCGCCGTCCGCTGGTCCGCTGCTGGTCCGCTCGCCCACTCGTTCTCCGCTCGTCGCCCGTCTGTTGACCGCTCGTCGTCTGCAAGCTCGGCGTCCGCAAGCTCGTCGCCCGCCGACAAGGATCCCGTCGACCGCAAGCTCGTTGGCCGCTGGCTCCGACAATTCCTCTTCTTCACCAAACCCTCGTTTTGCTGAAAATACAAGATGACGAATTCATCATCTGAAAAATCTAAATCAGCAACAACAAAGGCCCATTTGTAAGTATAAACTGAATTCAATTAGCATGATGGTCATTCATTTTGTTTGTCATTGTGAATTTATCCACAGTAGAACCCTAAGTAGATGTAATTTTGGTTGTGTTGTGTTTTACAGTAAGGGTGATATCAGAATATGTTGTAATATTCGTGGATATTGTGAATTTATGGATAGAATTGTTCCACGAATGAGGGCCGATCATTGGAAGGCTTATGGATCATCGAATTTCCAAAACTATATTAGTTTTGGAGCAATTCCATCGGACAAAGCCACAATCATGCTACTGATAGATCATCTAGATTTGGCCGCTGGAAAGTTTTTTTTTAAGGATAGCCAAACGGGGACAAAATAAGCCTATACATTTGATGTAAAATGGGTGCAAAAACATACGCGGTTCAAGGATGAAGGGGAGAAACCGGAAGGGAATCGCGATACCCAGAATAGGATATGGAGTACATACTTTAACGAGAAGCAACAAGAAAAGTACAAGAGTGGCCGAGATTACCTTGAGGCCTTATTGGATAAACTGGTTGATAGCAAAAAGAAATCGACTGTCTTTGATTTTGTTATGCTTCAAATCCTTTATCAACTGACAATGATATGGACTCCAACCGCTAGAATGAATGCACCGCGGCATATGTTCAAGTATTTTACTCGGATAGATGTGGTTGATCAGTTCCCATGGGCGACGATCATCTTCAGTGAATTGTGGGACTCTTTCAAAGCTGCCAAGATAGCTAAAAAGGGGCAGACATATCTTAGCGGCTGCGCTCCCTTGCTATCGGTGAGTTATCTGTGTTATTTATCATTAATATGTTACATTTTCACCTTATCTGTGATCATTGACATTTACATGTGATATATCACACTAATATGTGACATTTGAGCTCCATATATGATATTTGTCCCTGCTATGCATTGTTTAATTGTGATACTTGTAGTTAATATGTGATGTTTTCCCCTTATATATGTGATTATTGTCTTTGATATATGATATATGAAACTCATATGTGACATTTTTTTCCCATATGTGACATTTGACCGTTATATGTATTTCTTAATTATGATATTTGTAGATAACATGTGACATTTGTATCTAACTTATGACCTCTATCTTTTACATGTGATACTTGTATCTATCTTGTGATACTTCATTGATTGAATGTTGCTTTTTGAAGCTATGGTATTATGAGATTACGAACATCAAGGAGCCGACTAGAGTCAATGATTCAAGCCACCAATGACAAACCGGGCATTGGAAGGCAAGAAAGTGGGTTCGCTAAGGACCGCAACGATTATGAAGAAAGCAGAGGTCGCAATCCACATATTACCGAGTAAGATATTCGCGGTATGTCCATGAGGAGATCAAGCCGAGCGTAAAAGATGAAGGCAAAAGAGAAGAGGAAGTTGACTCGAAAAATCCTTAAGAAAGAAAAGAGTTAAAAAGAGGAAAGGAGTCAATCGACTATTGCATTGGTGAGATAAGTTTAATTCTCTCGTGATTATTGTTTACATTTTGACAAATGTAATAATCTTTTATGTGATTATTATTTATTCCATGTATTTGTTATATGTTGTCCGTGATAAAAAGTATAATTGTGTGACTTTTATTTATTATATGTGACATTTGCATGTAGACTGTGATACATTATTATCAGTGTGCCAATTGGTTAGTCCTATGATATTTGCGTGTTTATTATGGTATATGCAGTGTTTATGTGAACTTAATGTGTGAAACGTGCATATGTGATATTTGCTCACTAAAACTTAGTTGTTAATGTAGAATGAAGCTTACGACAAACTGTCAATGTTGAACAACGCTTATGAGCAAGCACTTGTTGCTCACGGCGTTGATACGATGGCCATTAAGGCCGAAATTGAGAAAAGATTTGCTGAAAAGAAACAAGGGAGAGAAAAAAAAGATGAGAAGGTAATAAATTATTTCTTGTTTCATGTGCTCGTTCGTTCGCTGTAAAAGTTTCTTTTATTTTTTTTGACATTTATGCAGCCTCAGCTACAGGAAGAGGGGGCAGAGAAAAGAGATGATCAAGGCAACGAAAGGGAGGAAGTTGAAGATGATAGAGCAGACATGGGGATTGAAGTTGAGGTGGTAACACTTACGTATATCATGTGATAATTACTTCTTTTCTGTGATGCTTATATATTTCCTGTGACATTTAGTAATTTCCTGTGATACGTGCATATTTCCTGTGATATTTACATCTCCCATGTGATACTTCCTTATATTTTATGACATTCAATTCTTTATTGTGACATTTGTTCATCTCCTGTGACTTTTACTTTATTGCTGTGACTTAAACAATTTTTATGTGATATTTGATTATTATTTGTGATCTTTATACAGCCTGAAGAAAAGAAAGAAGCTGAGGAAGTTACAGAGAAGAAAAAGGGAAGGAAAAGGAAGAAGGAAAGTGAGGAAACGTTGAAGGAATTTGTTCAGGGGGTTCGGACAAGGAGCCAGAGAACAACAAAGAAGCCAAAATTCTTAGAATCTCCATTCCAAACAGATATCCCTAAGAAAAGATCTAAAGGGAAGAAAGCTCTCGTCGTGGTAGAAGATGACGACGAAAAGAGGGAGAAGGAAAAGGAGAAAGAACTTGTAATTTTATTTGCCGATACGAGAACAAGTGTAGAAGACTTGTGGAGAAGGGAAAAAAACAAAGAAGAAAAAAAATTATTGGAGGTGTTGAATATGGGCATTCCTTCTCCAAATGACTTTGATATCAGGCTTCCGGGAGTGATCGAAGAAGGATTTTATCATAATTTCACTGTTCAGGATGTTCCTGATTTATCGGATGATGAGAACAAGTGGCTTCAACATTTTCTAACGTTAAAAGTGGACGAGTAAGTACTTATATCTGCCCTATGATAGATAGTGATATCTTGTGACAGTTAATTCTTTTTTGTGACATTTGCCTATCTTCTGTGATTGTTACTTTACTTCCGTGACTTAAATAATTTTCCTGTGACATTTGGTCATTATTTGTGATCTATCACAGACTTAATGTAAATATCACAAGAAACTACTTTCTTCTGACATTTACATTTAGTCTGTCATAGTTACTGTTTTCCTGTGATTATTAGTGTTTTACTGTGATACTTATACGTTGATTTTGCTGTGCATATTATGCAGAAAGAGGACTGTTTTAGAGGTTAACAACCTAATCATAAATAGATATGATATGCTTCAGCTGATACGCGGTGGAAGATTAAAGGATGAGGTTGGATTTTATTTTTTTAACTTATGCCGTTATTAAAGTTTTGATAATTACATAACTTATTGCATTTGCAATCGTTAGACCGTAGAAGCATTGGTTGCAAGGCTTAAAAAATGGCTCAAGTTGCCGGAAAATGCGGATCGGGAACGAAAATTCGCTATTGTGACATCTTATTTTAGCATGAGTAATATCGAGCATAATGCTTTTACAAGCAATATTGTATTTATATGTTATTTGACTTTCTTCCTCATTTTTCCTTTTTTTTTGAAGATTTGGTTGCTAACTGCTTCAATCCAGGATGAGAAAAATGTATATAAGAAGTATATAAAGAAGCATATAGATGATGGGAAGGATGCTCTGTTAATTCCAATATGTCACGCTGATCACTGGCATGTCCTTGAGGTCAATTTGGGGCAAAAAAAATGCCGACACTACAGTTCTGCTGACCACGAGACATGGGCTGGAGACGTGCTGAAAATCCAGCTATTTTTAGACAGGATGGTCAGTGGATTCGACCAGGGGTCGACATTCAGAGCATTCGAATATGAAGTAGTTCCTTGTCAACCGCAAAAAGGCTCGTAAGTTTCTCCAAACACCTTATTCCTTATCTGTTTTGTGACACTTATACATTTTATGTGATATATAATCTTTTTTGGTGACATATACTCTTCGTATGTGACATTTACATGTTAAATGTGATAAATCTTTGTTGTTATGTGACCTTTAGACATCTGTGTGATATTTCTTTGCTTTTAAGTGACACTTATACATTCAGTGAATTTACCTCTTTTCTATTTAGGTGCATTGTGGCATCCACGCATATTTTACCTCAAAGCAATCCTAGAGGGAGAGGAGGTAATGAATATTGAAGCCTTGCAAAGGGGGTCTGAAATGTTACGGGCAGGACTTGCTGGTAAAATTATATGTGAAGGCCGAGAATGGAAAAAACTGGATCGCAAGTTAGATGCAGATGATCCAGAATATCTTTTGTATTTTGGGGGTAATGGCGTACCATTGATTGAGTGGAAGTATTAGACAAACATGTATAACGTTAGTTGACTGTTGGATGTTGATACATTCTTTATAAATTTTAACACTTGTGGTGACAATGATGAAATGTGCATCTGTGATTACTCCATGAACTTTTATTTGACATATTATGGAATCTGAAAGTATAGATCTTACACTTATCACATCTATTACCAATAAGTCACACGAACAGGTAAACTGTAACATTTAAAGTGTAAATGTCACAACAAAATATCAAAAGTAACATATAACAGACAAAAGTCACAAAAACGTTTGAATTCTACTAGGTAACGTTAGTCTTGGATAGGTTCTGTGCATGTGGCTCGGTTATGTCCTTCAGCGTGACACCTTGAGCATTTAACTGTACGTCTATTCTCAGATCGGTTGTTGATACGTCTATTCTTATTTCTTCCACGTCTCTTTGTCGTCTTTGGGGGAAGTATGCCAACTGTTTCATCCGTGACAACTGGCTTATCGTAAGTTGGAACAGGAAAGAGAATCGGTTCGTAACTTTTCTTGAAAGCTTCAGTCGTCATGAACCAATCGCAATATTGGTACACATCTCTATGCATAAAGTGAATAGCAGCACACGCATGTTTACATGGTATTCGTAATATATCCCATGCACGACATGTGCATGTTTTGTGTTTCAAATCAACTTGTACAGATTTTTGAGATGATACCTCAAAGATTTCAGCTGTCGAATGTGAGACTTCAAGAGTGCTCCCCTTCATGCAATTTTCTTGCAGAATTTTTTCCGCTTCAGGACATAGATAGCTATTCCATTTACTTGCCATCTCGCGGCGAGTATTCATCCTTTCCATTATTTGCACACGAATGTGATCCATCATATCACAAATAGGAAGTGTTCTTGCAACACGAATCCAACTGTTGAATGATTCGGCAACATTGGAAGTGATATGACCATATCTGCAAATAAATATTATATGTGTCAAACTAAACTTTACTAACACAAAATACAAACAACACATAATTATCACATATTACCGGTATATATCACATATTACCGGTATATATCACATATTACCGGTATATATCACATATTACCGGTATATATCACATATTACCGGTATATATCACATATTACCGGTATATATCACATATTACCGGTATATATCACATATTACCGGTATATATCACATATTACCGGTATATATCACATATTACCGGTATATATCACATATTACCGGTATATATCACATATTACCGGTATATATCACATATTACCGGTATATATCACATATTACCGGTATATATCACATATTACCGGTATATATCACATATTACCGTATATATCACATATTACCAGTATATATCACATATTACAGATACTTATCACATATGACAGTGAAAAGTCACAATATTTGGCGTACCTTATACCAGGAAATACAGAATTCGCCCAATTTTTTGGACCATAGCTGAGAGCTACTTGGTAAGCTCTTTCGTCGAACATCCTAATCTGATATAAGACAGCATTACATTCTTTTTCCGTATATTTGTATGCAGCAAACTCCAATAATTTTGAAATCCTTTGAGCAGCACTTGAGGCAAAACCCATCTCTCTAAGCTTCAATTTGTAATTCTCAACAAGATGAAGTACACATCTAGAATGGTACGCATCAGGAAATATATTTTTCAAAGATTGTTTTATTCCTTTGTCGGCATCTGACAAAATGACTAGAGGATGGGGTGGATTATATGGTTCTGTTCGATTGTACAAAATATATCGCAACCCTTGAATAAACCAACTCCAATTTGATTCATTCTCTTGGTCACAAACGCAAAAGGCGAGTGGAAATATTCCTTGATTACCATCATAAGCAGTTGCACCTAATAAGATCCCTTTATAACGATCTTTAAGAAAGGTCCCATCTAGAAAGAGTAATGGCCTACATCCCTTTAGAAACCCCTGTATGCATGCACTATAGGCCACAAATAAACGCTTGAATCGCCTTTCTTCTTCTTCAATGATGATGACACTGCCTGGGTTTGTTTCCATCACCTTCATTTGGTACCTTAAAGAAAGGATTAAAGGAACAAATAACTTGTTAATTGATGATTAAGTATCACATGTAAGACCACAAATGTCACATATGAGGACTAAGTATCACATGTAAGACCAAAATATCACATATGAGGTCTAAGAATCACATTTAGGACCACAATGTCACACATAAGATCGAGGGGTCACAGTTAAGGTCGAACATTCACATTATGATCTAAAGTGTCATATATGTCTATGAAGTATCACATGATATGCTTGTAGGTTACATAGCGTTCTGAAATGTCACATATAAGATTAACAAATCACATATAAGTTCTAAATGACACACGAAAAAGTTAATGGACTAACCAGGATAGTAAATCATATGAATGCCTTGCGCAACCAAATGTTTGCTCTTTTGCTGTCTCCTTAGCATGCCAAGCTTTAGAATAATTGACGTTTATACCATATTGGGAGTGTAATTCTTTTCTAATGTCAGTTGGGGTGATATATGGACGCCTCTTCATAACTGATTGTAGCATACTTGCAATCCACCTTCTCGATGCTCTGGAATGACTAGCTGTGCTGTTATGTTGCCCACAAGTATGTTGAGGAATAAATTTTTTTATAGCAAAGGTCGATACATGGCTCAATCGTGAAGCATAAAGCAACCACGGGCATTGTGTTTCTTTTTTGAACATGCAACAAGCCCGAACGCGTTTTGGCTCATTGTGAACATATTTAAAAGCAAACTTCTTAGCTATAGAATAATATATAAGAGCCATTCTAACTTCTTTTACACTTTCAAATTGCTGCCCTATTCCAGTGATTGCCTCGTGCCACCATGCTGGGATTCGTGTCGAGTCATTTACTATTTCGTCCATCCCCCACACATGCTGTCCTTGAGGATTGTCATTAGGGATCCTCTCCGATTCCTCGATGGGGATCCTCTCTGATTCCTCAATATGCTCCGATGACTGTGAGCTTACAGTAGGAAGGCTGCAAGTTTAATATAACATACATATACGTCATGTGAGACAATTACAAATAACTGTTAACTAGTATGTGTCACAAATAAAGTCTATATATCACGTGTAATGTCTACAGGTCACATATAAGGCGTAAATATCACAGTTCTCATTATAACGTGTATCCAGAACCTGAAAATAATCTTTTCAATACTTACTTAAGCTCTGTTTCTGTTCCTATGGCATGCGTGGATCCTTCACCTCTTTCACTAGCAGTCATGGTTATCGTATTCAACCCCATTGAACGATGAAAATCTATCATGTTGAGAATATCTTCATCTTTTAAAAGCTCAAGCGAGACATTGGGAAACTTCTAGAGAGTAACTTATCAATAAACTTTCATACGGTACTCTTAAATTCTCGAAGCTTGCATCTTCAATTCAACGATACTTGTTGCGAAATTGACTTTAATGAGGGTTGCATTGGTGTTAAATGAAATCATACACATTAAAGGTTGTTCCATTTTGGTTGTTGGAGAAGTTAAGAGGGAGAAGTTAAGAGGAAAGAGTTAAGAATTTTTGGGTTGTTGAAGGTTGTTGAGTAGAATAGAAAGAGGGAAAGAGATATTACATTGACATGGGGCTTTTTTTGGAGGGAACTTATATGTTTCCCTCCAATTTTCACTTTCCCTCCAAATTTCCCTCTCACCATTAATGGCATTCTCCCATCTCTTCTACCAAAGGAAACATGTCACTTCGTACTGTTTAATGGAAGATGGATGCCCAATAAGATAAAATAATCTACATTCCACAAATGGGTACAAAAGGGTAAAGTGGGCAATACTTAGAAATACGGTATAAAGTACATATACAATGTTGGGCTAGGGGTTTTTTAGCATAGAAAGTTGGGTCAAGGTGCTTACAAGGGGTTGACTTTATTTGGGGGAGGAGGAGGCATAGCCAAAGTTTTTTTGGTTCCTCTAAGCAAATTTCCCTTTATTTAAAGGACGTAGTTTTTGTTGTTAATTCATTGGATACTAGTTGTTCACAAGAAAAATAAAATATCGAACTAGTCGTACAGAATATCGCCAATATGCTAGATATTTTCTAACTATGTAATATAATAGTATAATAGAAAACTAATTAATGAACCTAAAAGAAATATTGCTGATGTCCCATCTTCTTTTTATCCAAAAGGAAAATAAACAATGTTTCTTTTCTTTTTTAATAAACAGTGCTCTTTTTTAAATAAATAGTGCGGTAATCCCAGCAGTGTATGCTTCATTGAAAAAGAACAACTGGTGTTTAGAGTAAAGAAAGATAAATGCTCATCTCAATCAACAATTAATCGTGGTGTATAACAAGTTTTTTTTTCCCCTTTTTTTGTTTTTATTTTTATGTTTTTTGTTTTTGTTGTTTTGCTAAGCTAGCTGACCCTTTTACATGTGGATTATATATATTTCATAGTAAAGAGAAACCACTTTTTTTTTGAGCAAAAAACAAGGGAAATTCCCTGTTCATTTCATTCATATACCCAAAAAAATTGGACACGAGCTGGTGTCCTACAAAAGTATGGATAGAAATGTATCCTTTCTTCATATTTAGTGCATAAGATATTCTCCATAACTTCATCGACGAGGGTGACGAGAGGACCCTAGCCGTCATTCACCGCAATGTCGATAAAGTAATGGCCCAAAACCAGCCATACGACTAAGTAGGGAGGAGAAAAGAGAGTTTCTATCTAGCAGAGCTCTATGGCTACTGTAACAAGTATATATAAGACAATCACAACCAAAATGAAGGAAAAGGAAAAGGAAAAAAGAAGAAAAAACTGTGTGGTGAATCCAGAGGGTTTATACAGCTAATTACAATCTAAAGGCACCACCAAGCTATATGTGTTGTACTATGCTTGACTTGTTGTGTCCTCTTCTTCTATCTCCTCCCTCCAGGCACCACCAAGCTATATGTGTTGTACTATGCTTGACTTGTTGTGTCCTCTTCTTCTATCTCCTCCCTCCTTTTGTTTTCTTCTTCCTCAACCTGCTCAGTGACTGGGTCATTCTCTGCTTGCTGATTGTTCCTGGTTGGCATTGTAGGTGGGTTGAGAGCTTCCAAAGCAAGTTTGAGGCTTTGTGCACTTTTTCCTGAAGCTGACCCTATCCATTCAATAACATAATGAGTAGAGGTGTTGATAATTTTTTCTATTGATGGAGACTCATTGTTGAAGATCTTGTTGTTTCGTGCATGCCATATACACCAACAAACAATGAGGTATATTGCTTGCCAAAGGATTCTCTGGTCATGATTTGTGATGAACTGACCTTTTGAGTTAATGAGCTCATACAAGTTATTTGGCCATCCAGTGTGGATAAAGTGAGCCTTGAAGAAATTCCATACCTCAACAGAGAATTTACAGGTGATAAAAAGGTGGTTTGAGTCTTCCAACTCATCAAGACAGAGGGGACAATTCTGGTCACCCTGCCATCCTTGTCTATACAAGAGAACCTTGGTGTTTAGCTTGTTAAGAGACAACAACCAGAAGAAGATTTTGACCTTGAGGGGGTAAATGGATTTCCAGGTTTGCACATAGGTGGGGGAGAGTACCCAACCTTGAACAGTGAACTTGTAAAGGGAGTTAACTGTGAAGTCTCCTGAATCAGAAAGGGTCCATGTGGGGGAATCAATGGTTCCTGAATTGTCAGTCACCCTATAAGATGAGAGGTGGAGCATGAGGTTATGTTTGTCCAGAGCCTGAAGCTCATTGGTGGATCTTCTAAGAGTAGGTTGCCAAACCCAATTGCCATTGCGGAAGTATCCTTGGCTAGACACAGAGACATTTGCATTGGGGAAGGTACTCTGGAGAGAGTTATCTCCAGCCCATTTATCTTCCCAAAATCTGATCATAGAGCCATTTCCTACCCTCCATTTGATACAGTTGATGAGAGGTTCTCGGATTTGGATGATGTTATTCCAGAAAAAAGAATTGGTTTGGCTGAGAGAGGAGCTTTGGGTGGTAGAATATCTCCTTTTGTACAGAGCTGAGAGAATAGAGCCCAGAAAAGAATGTCTCTTAATGGCGTGCCACAACCATTTAGAGAGGAGAGCATTGTTTAAGCATTTCAGATCTATGATACCAAGCCCCCCTCCCCCTCTTTTTTAGGCATGCAAGCTACTTTCCATTTAGAGAGAAATCACTTATTAAATAACATTTGTTAATTTATATATGTATCATGATTATAATTTGTTTTGAATATAATTACAACTATACTTCCATGAATATCTCATGCTCATCTTTCACTCAACATATACAGATAGTAATCATTCACTAAATAGGATTATTCCTTTTTCAATTTCATAATCAGGAGAGTATGAGAAGTGTTCTTGAGGGTGGGCCTTGGTTGTTAGGCTCTAGACCTCTCATGCTCAAGCCATGGTCAATAGATTTGGAAATAGAAAAATCTACTGGTGTTTTATATCCAATGTGGATTCAACTACCAGAACTTAGGCTTAATCTATGGAACTCTATTGGAATTAGTAAGGTGGCTAGTATGATTGGAAATCATATTACAACAGACAAACTGACTGCTAATAGGAAGAGATTGGTTTATGCTAGAGTTTTGATTAAAGTTAAAATGCCCTCTTCTCTTCCTGATTATATAACCATACAAGGACCTGATGGTAAGAAATTTTCTCAAAAGATTGTGTATGAATTTAAGCCAAAATGGTGCAATTTCTGTAAATCAATTGGGCATGACACCTCATATTGTAAGAAAAATAAGCCAATTCAAAGATGGGTGCCTAAGAAATCTAGGACCAATCCAGTGGAATCAGGAAAAACTGTGGAGGCAGGACAGTTAGGCTCTCTTTCTGCTCAGCCCACTTCTAATAATGAAAATCAGGAAAACCCTGAGTATATTGATACTGAAATGGTGCACTCTCTAGTCACAAGCTTTGTACATGTTTCCAAGCAAAAATCTGGGACAAATACACTACAGTCACAAGGTTTTTTTGCATGTTTCTAAGCAAAAATCTCTTTCATTGGCAAAGAAAAGATCTGCTGATAATGACAAAGGCAATGCTTCTCCTGCAAATAAGTTTGCTCCACTTGCTGCTCAAGCTACTATGCTTGACCCCTACAGTCTTGATAGAGGAGGCCCCTCTCAATGAATTTTGCCTTTTGGAATGTTAGGGGATTTAATAAATTCCCTAAACAGCAAATGGTAAAGTCTTTTATTCAACAATATGAAATTTCTTTCATAGCTCTTCTTGAAACAAAAGTTATTGGTGCAAAAATGTCTTTGATAGCTAATAAAGTCTTTAGAGGTTGGAACTAGATATCTAATGAGGCTGTTGCTGGAAATGGTAGAGTGTGGTTGTTCTGGGACCTAAATTTTCTTGATGTGGTTTGTCACTCTATGTCTTCTCAATGTATATCTTGTTTGGTGAAGTCTCTTAATGGTAGAATTTGCTGCTTCATCTCTGATGTCTATGCTGCTAATTCTATGGAAGAGAGGAAAAGCTTATGGAATGATATGATATTCTTCCAAAATCATGTTAACATGCTCTGGCTGGTTAGTGGAGACTTCAATGCTGTTTTATCTAGAGAAGAGAAGCTGAGAGGTAATGCTATCTCAAATAATGATACAGTTAATTTTCAGAATTGCATTGAGGTATGTCTTTTATCTCAACTTAAAACTATTGGATGCTTCTTCACTTGGTCATACAAACAAGATTGCTCTACTAGAGTTTGGACTAAATTGGATAGGGCTTTAGTCAATGATGCATGGATTCAAGCTTATACTGCAAGTCAAGTAGAGTATCTAAATCCTAGCTTCTCTGATCATTCCCCTGGCTTAATTTCTTTTATTGAAGATATCAATACTGGGAAAAAATCTTTCAGATTCTTTAACATGTGGACTCAGCATCCTAGTTTTTTGACTCTTGTACAGAGTATCTAGCATCAACAGATTCATGATTTTAGGATGTTTTCAATTTATTCTAAACGGAAGCTTCTTAAACCAGCATTAAAGGAGTTGAATAAAAGGCATTTTATGAATATAAGTGAACAGGTTCTGAGAGCAAAAATAGAGCTGGATAATACTCAGTCTCTTCTTCATAATGATCTTTTTAATCCTGGTCTTATTACAAAGGGAAAAGAGTGCATGAAAACTTATTCAAAGCTTCTTTCTTTTGAGCACTCTTATTATCAACAGAAAACTAGAATTAAATGGAGGCTTCATGGTGATAGATGTATATCTCTTTTTCACTCTGCTATGAGATCTCAGAGACACCACAACAAGATTTTAGTTTTGTATAATTCTAATGGAGAGAGAATTACTGATGGGGATGCTATTGTGAATGAATTTCTCAGCTTCTATAAGCAACTTTTGGGTACTGCAAAACCTGTCACACCAATACATGATGATATTCTTAAAAATGGGCCTTGTTTGAGTTATGCTCAGGCTAGGGAATTGGATAAACCTGTTTCTATTGAGGAAGTTAAAAGTGATGTCTATTCTATGGATGATGATAAGGCACCTGGTCCTAATGGATTCAATGCTGCCTTCTATAAGCATGCTTGGCCAGTTATTGGAGAGGATATCTTTTTTGTAGTGGAGGAGCTTTTTAACTCAGGTAAACTTCTTGGCATAATAAATTCAACTGCTCTCTGTTCGCGGGGAAAGTTGGTTTGTTATTCATTGCTCGTTTGAACTCGTGTACAGCTTCGTTGGCCTACAACAAAATTCAAACAAAAGAAAATGCCTTTTTATTTCAGGCTTACAATGAAAACGAAAATTACAACTTTCTTCCTTTTGTGAACAAACACGAGGATCTCTATTTTACGGGACCCTCGCTTGCGTGGGTTCTTTGCCTGTGCCGGGGACTTTTTATTCGTCCGTGGACCACCGCGCAATTTCGATCCAGGTGGAAACCCGGGTTCTGGAACTACGGAGGCGTGAAGGGGCTCGTTTCCGCGAAGAAACGGCGCACGAGGGATCACACTCACGAAGGAGAGGATCGCCGGGGATCGCCTCACGAAGGAGAGGATCGCCGGGGATCGCCTCACGAAGGAGAGGATCGCCGGAGCGGGTGAGATCTACTAGGAGAAATCCACGTACGATCATGTAGGCAGAGTTAAACACCTCGCGGTTTGTAGATCTGACGTGCTCGCCGGTGCTCGGGACTGTGCGTCGACGGCTCGTGGATCTCGCGAGGGCTCTCTCAAGAATATCAGAAAATCCAATCTCCAAAAATCCAGCCTCTGAAAATGAGCACCCCCCAGCCTATTTATAGGAAACAAGAGGGGGGGTTTATGGCCGGCCGGACACCATTTGGTGTCCGGCGGACACCTATGGTGTCCGCCTTAGCCGACACCAATGGTGTCCGGCGGACACCTATGGTGTCCGGCCTTAGCCGGACACCAATGGTGTCCGGCCTTGGCCGGACACCATTTGGTGTCCGGCCATTGGCCGGACACCAAACGGTGTCCGGGTTTCGGCCGAACGCCGCTTGGCTCCTCGGTTTGGTTTGGTTTTTTCGGACTTTTCCGCGACGTTCGTTCCGATCTTGTCATTGTTGTTATAAGTCCGCGCTTGGTTCACTTGATTGGTTTCATCCCGTCAACGGTTTAAGTGACGATCGGTCGATGTTCAAATCCGATCTCGTTGACGTTTGAATCCGATCGATCTCGTTGAAGCTTTGCTTGTTGGATTCATTCCATAACACGTAGCCTCGTTGATTCGTACGCCTTGCTGACCCACTTCATGAGTTCGTCAGCTCGCTTTACGCGTTATGCGGCGTCGGTTTGTCGAACGGATCGTCGGTTGTCAACCCACCGTTACGAGTCTTTCTCGGGTATTGACGAGCAATTTTTTATGCCTACAGATACCCCCTCCAAAGCGTCTCAGTCTCGATTCTTTGGCGAGTCTGGGATGCTTTGGACATGATGAGCCCTTCACCCTTCGATCGGCGTGATGGGACTTGTGAATGACCTTGGCGTTTGATCTCTCCACTCCTTTCAGTCTTTCCAGTGCTTTGTAGGATTGCTGAAGGTATTACGGTACTGTATTTTTTGTCTGACCGTTGTCGAGATCTTGACCAGAAGTCGGTAGATAAATTTCTTTTGAGATTGGCTCCAGTATTTGATTCCTCCAATTCTCTCAGGTTCTCCAGTGCTTTGTAGGATACCTGGGGGTGTTGCGGTGCTGCATTTATTGCTTGACCGTTGTTGGAATTTCGAACTGTAGCTAATTGAGTTCATTTGTTGTTGACTCGTGTCGGTGGATTGTCGTCCAATTGACCATCGAGATTCCTCCGTTTATCGGGAAATTCTTCACTACGACGCGTTAGTTGGCTTCAAACTATATGGGTTTTAGCCTTCAATCGGCGAGTGTGACGCGTTGACTGGCGTGCGATCTTACGTGGATCCGAACCGTTGATCGGTGAATCCTTCGTCGATGGCGTCGGTTAGTATCTTGTATTACTCCTCGTTGGAGTGTATTCATCCACGGTGGGAGGAAATTGAAGATTATCGAGTTATCCTTAAGAACACGGTAATATTCTCCGAGAACTTCGTTAAATTGGGAAACGGTTTATACTCATAATCCTAGTTGGAGTAGGATTAGGCGACGCGTTGATTGGCGTCGATGCAATCCGTACGATTGAGTTATCCCTAAGAATATTTTTTGTGAAGATATTCTTCCGGGAACTTCTCGATAAATTAGGAAATAGTTTATACTGTAATCCTAGTTGAGTAGGATTAGGCGACGCGTTGATTGGCGTCGATGCAATCCGTACGATTGAGTTATCCCTAAGAATATTTTTCGTGAAGATATTCTTCCGGGAACTTCTCGATAAATTAGGAAATAGTTTATACTCGTAATCCTAGTTGGAGTAGGATTAGGCGACGCGTTGATTGGCGTCGATGCAATCCGTACGATTGAGTTATCCCTAAGAATATTTTTCGTGAAGATATTCTTCCGAACTTCGATAAATTAGGAAATAGTTTATACCGTAATCCTAGTTGAGTAGGATTAGCGACGCGTTGATTGGCGTCGATGCAATCCGTACGATTGAGTTATCCCTAAGAATATTTTTCGTGAAGATATTCTTCCCGAACTTCGATAAATTAGAAAATAGTTTATCCTCGTAATCCTAGTTGAGTAGGATTAGCGACGCTGATTGGCCGATGCAATCCGCACGATTGAGTTATCCCTAAGAATATTTTTGTGAAGATATTCTTCCGGAACTTCTCGATAAATTAGGAAATAGTTTATACCGTAATCCTAGTTGGAGTAGGATTAGCGACGCGCTGATTGGCGCCGATGCAATCCGTCACGATTGAGTTATCCCTAAGAATATTTTTCTTGAAGATATTCTTCCGAACTTCGATAAATTAGAAAATAGTTTATACTGTAATCCTAGTTGGAGTAGGATTAAACCACATGGGAGAATACTCGGCAACGCTGGAGCCCAAGAACATCTCCAAAATCTTTCCAAACTTGGCGGAGGGAGTAGGAGCCAATCAACGGACTGATTTGGCACTATTTTGACATCCGGATAAGATTCCAATTAGGACTCCTAATTAGGGGCTGATTAGAGTCCTAATTAGAATTGATTTGGGCTCCAATTAGAATTCCTACTTCTTGCCAAATAGGACTCCTTATTCAAAAGGGATTGGGGTTCATGTGGGGTTGTTATAAATACCCACCAACCCTCCTTTTCTCTGACCTAGGCCGCCCCCCCCCCTGTGCTCTCTCTCTTGTTTTCATCTCGCTTCTCGCCGTCTTATCTTCCTCGATCAACAAGGTATGCACACGAGAGTTTTATAAGGTCTTTTTCGTCTTTTTCTTCTCTCTTTTTCTTGTGCATGCAGGTGGTGCAGGCCACGAGGGGAGAAGGACCGATGGTGCGAACGGCGAGGCGGCGGCGGCCGAGACCGCCGCTGGTTCTCGACCGAAGCTGGCGCTGCTGGTCTCGCCGAAGCCGGGTCCGCTGCCCCGGGCGCGTCGCTGCTTGGTTTTGGTCGATTCAGGCGCCCGTTAGTGCTCGGTCGCGGGTCACGAGCCACCAACTGACCAAACCGGCCTTTCTTTGTCATATTTGTTGATTTTTTAGCCATGTATTTGACTTGTCGTCATGCTTTTGCAGCTTTCGATGTCGTCGGGAAGATCACGTGCTCCGAGAAGCCGACCGTCTACTCCGTCTCGCGATGACGCGCCACCATCATTCGCTTGTGAGGTTTTCATGTTAAATTGCTCATTCACAACTTGTATTTATAAACTGCATGGCCTTGATTCCTCCTTCGTGGGGAACGACGCCCATATAGCCTTGATCTCTCCTTCGTGAGAATCGACGCTCGTATAGCCTTTATTCCTCCTTCGTGAGGATTGACGCTTATACTTTGGCAAACGACGGGGAGCGATTCCATGGCGTACTACGGTCAGATGGATAGAATATTTCGTCATTTTATGTGACGGGGTATATTATCCGATAAATCCGTAGTGCGTTCGGGATTGATCTTCCCATTGTAAGGCCGTGACTCTACCTCATGAATTTCGTGAGATGAATTCAACGTCTTATATATATGTTTGCTGGGTTTTGACTCATTCCGATTTCATCTTTTCAGTTGAGTATCCCTCTGGTGCGCTTCCTTCGCATGCAGTTGACGGACGTCGTGGTGACCAATTCTCCTCCTCTGATGATCCTACTATTCTTATTTCGCCCCAGTTTAGACCGGATACGCCCGCGGAGGTGACCCAGTTGGTACTTGGGGGAAGTCCTCGTGTGTTGAGGTCGCTGATGACTGACGCGCCACTCGAGAAGATTACTGGTTCTTCTCAGCCTTTGGGCAAGACGGACTATTTATTTGGCGACTCCGTCGAGGACCCGGATACGACTTTCATTGAGAGTGAGCAATGGCTGCACAAGGACGATGGTGGATTCTTATATCTCCCTTGGGTTCCTCGGCACCGTTGTTTGACTGAGTTACGTCATCAGGGCGTCGCACGGAAAATGTCGTGGTGCCTGACAGAGGAGCGTGACAGCATTCATTGCGGGTTTATCACCCATCAGTCGGTTCCTGGCTCACTCAGAGGTCGGGTTATTGGACTGCACCCTGGTATATTGGGACTGGATTCTCCGCCTCGTGACGAGCATTTCATCACTGGTCAGACTTTGAAGAACCGCCTTGCCTGTTGGGGCCGGGATATCGCATCGGTCATAGATTCTTCGGCTGGGTTCATTCTGCAGATAAGCTTTGGTGGACTCGTCTGACTGGTCACGTTCTCGACCGATGGGGCGAGGACCTTCGATACTGTGGTTTATATCTTTGCGATTCGTGCCACCATGTATGGGCTCCCGATCAGTACCAACCACTTCTTCGCTTTATCGGAGCTTTATGATCCTGATTCGAACACATTCTTAACCAGGCATGGCGAACTTGGATTGGCTTTGCACGAGATGCACCGGGTCTCGTTTACCTATGGGAAGGATGCTCTATCGGGAATATTTCCCTTCGGTCGGAGAATTGGGTCGATCAAGGCTACCGCCGACCGCTATGACACTCGGGACCTCACGTGCCATTATCACATTGCTCTAGCACGTATGGAGCCGCCAAGAAGAGGAAGTCGATTATAAGCCCAAACAGTCACAATTATTTGTTCAAACATCCGAGGACGATTCGATGAGCGATTTGTGAGCCTCCTCTACCCTTCAGAGGTTAATCGTTGATCGAAAAGTCGGCTAAGTCTTATACCCCGAAAGTAGCACAGTGCAGTTTCCCACAGGACCAAATTCTCGACCTTCTTATGGCATGCAAGAAATGCATCCGGCCGATGACTCTCTTAGCGGCTTCATCGCCATCCGGTTGAAGAAATGTGTGATGCCGCGGTCGCCTAGCGACGCTTTGCCGTTAGAGGTACTCTATCCCAGCTCACCGCTCATAAGAAGGAGCCGCTCTTCTTCCTGATGGTGGCTAACATTCATCGGGACCGCCAAATAGCCACCGCTTTACTCGGAGGAAAAACAAACCATCGTGAGATTCTCATGTCAAGGTGGAACCGCCAGACACCTACTTGATGGCCCGGTTCGTCCTTCATCGACTGATATGATGATAGCCAGCCGGTTTGCGATCCGTCGTCCCTTTTATCCAATCTTTAGAGAAATGTAAATGGCAAGGGCGCTGGATTTTAGCTGACGGCGTACCGTGAATCCACAAGGGTTGGATCTTACGTAGGTGTTTTCCTCGGTTCTCCGGTCGATGCAGGGAGGCCTTGATTGATGAGGAGAGACATAAAATGAGCGGACTTTACTTGGCGTTGGGCTGTTTTAATTGGTGACCAACATCCGACCTGGTTATCTTATTTCTCGAGTGAAAGAGTGCTACATTGAGCCTTATTTCCCTTCTCGTTTATTTCGTCGGTTCGATTCTGACCGGCTTCGTTGGGAACCCGACAGGGAGCTCCGGACTTCATGGCGGTTTGATCGATGGTGTCGGTGGCTAATGGAGTATAGCGGGTTGTACCGATGCTAAATTTAGCCTCCAGTGCGGTTGCAAGTTGGAGTCGACATATTTATATTGCGGTTGGCTTTTGGCGCCCGGTGAACTTCGTTCTGTGAAGTCCCTTGACGAAGAGGCTGAGGAGGCTTCACCTCGGTGACCGAGGCTTTCGAGCCGGAAGAAGCGTCGCCCGTGCCGTATCGGGCAGTGCGATGGGGAAATTCATAGTTCGTGGCGATACTTGAGGAGATGACCGGAGGAGATTGCAACTCATGAAGAGGACTCGGTACTCTCTCCTTTACTCTCATTATTCCCTCCTATGATATCTTAGTCGACTCGATCTATCTTTTGAGCGTCTGGAAAGGGATGCGGTCCGCCCTTGCGATGGGGACAAACTCCGCAATGGAGTTCCTTTTAGCGAAAGAGACTTGTCCTGAGATCGCCACCTCTCGGACCATTAACTTGGATTCGACAATGAACTCTGCCGTGATAGGGGTAATGTTCGGCTAACCCATAACCTTCGATTATCCGCCTTTTATGAATCTCACGATTTCCTCGTGGGAGGAAATTTGGTGGGGATGCCAATTTTGATTTTCCCTTCCCTGACTTTGCCGCGTCCAGCTTCGTGGAGCAAGTACTCGGAGCTATGGACGGAGAGCCCGAGAATACCAACATAGGACCAGGATTGGAAAATCCGGGTTCGTCTAATATTGGTATTTTTCTACCCGGACATCACTTGCAACGAAATGAAATTTGTTTCCTGGGTTCTCATCTATACTTCACACTCTTATGCCAGCTTTTTCGATGGAGGACTTCGAGGATTTGATGCGCGATTTACCCCGAGACGCTCCTCCTCCTGGCGATACTGAGCTTGAGTTAGGAATTCCTAGGGATATCGAGGCAGATTCCTTTGAAGGTAAAACTCCCCTTCCTGATAATCATAGGACTATTCAATTTTAAATAGTACGTCTATGATTGAAAATGTCTCCCGTTTGATAAGGACTTCGTCACGGTGACATTGAGGTACATTATTCCTCGAGTCGGCTTCCACAACCGTTGCTATGTCGGACGTGCGGGTTGAGATACCGATTGAGGCTGTCGATCGCCACGACTCTTCTTTGTTTAGCCGGTTTCATTAGGGCAAGGCTGCTCTACAGGTATGAACCCTTTGCCCGATACTCATGTTGATTTTGTTTTGAGGGATTTTAACCCTTTTCTTCCTTTTGCGGGGCTGTCCGCGACTCTTCACGACTTAGTGAGAGCTTTGATGTCCGACGACGATCCATCTCGGCTTATTATTGTTTGGTGTAAAATCTCCTCTCGGTTTGTATTGTTTTGAATGGTTGTTTACAAATCAAGAATGGGTTTCTTTAGCGGCGAAGGAAGGCTTCTTGTTTAGCGATGGGTTCGTCGGTAGCGGTAGGGCGCCTCCCTCGATGCTTTCGAATCGAGTTTGCTTCCTTGGACGATCCGGTCGGCGTCGCGGTCGGGCTTGATGCGATAGAAACTCCGGCGTGGTTGAGTTCGGTTACGCGAGCTTGCTTGGGCGGGTTGCTATGCAAGAGTTTGCAAGTTGGAGTCGACATATTTATATTGCGGTTGGCTTTTGGCGCCCGGTGAACTTCGTTCTGTGAAGTCCCTTGACGAATCAAGGCCGAGGAGGCTTCCCGAAATGACACTCAGCCGCTCAGAGGCCGCCGAGCCTTAAGAAGCGCCAGACTCGCGAATCGACAGTCCGATGGGGAAATTCATAGTTCCGTGTCGATACTTCAGAGATGACCAGAGGAGATTGCAACTCATGAAGAGGACTCGTACTCTCCTTTACTCTCATTATTCCCTCCTATGATATCTTAGTCCGACTGATCTATCTTTCAGCGCATCGGAGGGATGCGGTCCGCCTCTGCGATGGGGACAAACCCGAATGGAGTTCCTTAGTTTAAAGAGACTTGTCCACGATCTCACCGCCTCTCTGACCATTAACTTGATTCGACAAGCGAAGACTCGCCGGTGATAGGGTAATGTTCGGCTAACCCATAACCTTCTCGATTATCCTACTTTTTATGAATTCACGATTTCTCCTCGCGGAGGAGAATTTGTGGGATGCCAATTTTGATTTTCCTTCCCGACTTTGCTGCTGGCCCAAATAGGAGCAAGTACTTGAGCTATGGATCTGAGAGCCCGAGAATACCAACATAGGACTGTGATTGGAAAATCCCGTTCGCCTAATATTGGTATTTTTCTACCCCGACATCACTTGCAACGAAATGAAATTTGTTTCCCGCAGCTCTCATCTATACTTCACACTCTTATGCCTTTTTCGATGGAGGACTTCGAGGATTTGATGCGCTGATGAGACGCCCTCCTCCGGGCGATACCGAGCTTGAGTTAGGAATTCTAGGATATCGAGGCATTCCTTTGAAGGTAAAACTCCCCTTCTTGATAATCATAGACTATTCAATTTTAAATAGTGCCTATGATTGAAAATGTCTCCGCTTGATAACAGACTCGCCCCGTGACATTGAGGTCTTATTCCTCCAGAGTCGCCTTCCACAACCGCTATGCCTGGACGTTGAGATACCGCATTGAGACTGCCGATGCCACCGACCAATCGCCGCTTTCACCGTTTCATTAGGGCAAGGAGCTGGCTCTACAGGTATGAACCCTTCCGCTGCCAATACTCATGTTGATTTTGTTTTGAGGGATTTTAACCCTTTTCTTCCTTTTCGCAGGGCCTGCCATTTCTTCACGACTTAGTGAGAGCTTTGATGTCCGACGACGCATCCATCTCGCTTATTATTGTTTGGTGTAAAAATCCTCTGGATTTGTATTGTTTTGAATGGTTGTTTACAAATCAAGAATGGGTTTCTTTATAATGTAATTAAGGGAAGGCCCTTCTTGTTTAACGTGGGTTCGCTTGCAGCAGGGACGCTTCCCTCGATGCTCGAATCGAAGCTTGCTTCCCTGGACGATCCGGTCGACGCCGCACGGGCTTCAAAGACGCAGAGAAGCTTCGGCTGGTTGAGTTCGGTTCACCCGAGCTTGCTTGGACGGGTTGCTATGCAAGAGTTTGCAAAGAGCTTGAGAGCCTCCAAACCGAGTTCGATGGAGTCTACTTCAACAATCCAAGCCTTAGCTCAGAACCGAGTTGAGGGAGCAAGAGAGTGATCTCTTTGCTTGCTCTTTCTTCTCAGCAGTTGGTTTCATAACTGATACGCCTCGCGGTGGGAGATGGTGGCTTATAAATAGGCAAGGAGAGGCATGGCCACTTTCTTGATTTGTGGATATGACCACCGACGCTTAAGGGTACCATACTCCTCTAAGCGTGGATGTGACCTCGATGAGGTGATAAGGACCATGCCTTATCATAACTCGGGATGCGTAGTGGGTGAGCAAGCTTGAGCCTTCCGAAAGTGCTCAGCGAAGCTTGCGCGAAGTTTGCCGAAGAGGTCAACCGGGCGGCCTCTTTGTGCGGTTCTGCTCAGAGGCGAAGCCGGTTGCGCGCCGGTTGAACTTGCATAGCGAAGTTCACCCAAGCGGGGCTTTGACAAGCGACGGGTCCTCCCTTGACTCGTGGGATGTGACCACTAATAGGTGAGGGGCCATGCCCTCTAGTCGCGATGGATGCTATAGAGGTGATGAGGGCCTTATCTCATCATCACCGTGACGCGGAAAGTGGCGGCCCACTTCTCCGCCGCCATTGGCATCGTCAACGCAGCAGCGAGCTTAAGGGTTGTTTAAATGCTCGACGAAGCCGAACAAGCAGGCCAACCGGTGGGCCCTCGACGTGAGTCGGTGCTCGCAGTGTGCTTAACCCTTGCGTATGCTTGGCTTAATGCATGTGCTGGACCGATAGGCGACGTTGGACTCATGTGGGCGAAGCTCATCGCTGGGCGACCTCCTGCGTGCGCGGCTGCACTTGAGCTCTTTGCAGCGAAGTTCACTCGAAGCGGGCTTACTGGCGGGCGAAGTTCGCGCTCTTAAGCTCTTGCAGCAGCTCTTCGAAAAGCAACCACTCCGGGCGAGCTTGTTAAACAAGCGGCTTTTGAGCTCCCGAGAGCTCAACAGCGAGACAACCTCGCGCGGAAGTTTGTTGGACAGCGCCTTTGAGTTTTAGGCTTAACGCCTAATAAGCCGTTGAGCTCAGGCGAAGTTCACCTCTTTGATCAAGGGTTGGCAATTTTTCCTACTATTAAGACTTCAAAGTTTCGCACTCCAAATCAAGTTTGAATATGGTCTCAAACACTTTGAATGAATAGCTTGGCCACTCGCCGTATGCATCTAACCATCTTCGTATGGTTTCGCTTTCTGGACGGTTTCGGCGAGGTTTTGGCGAACTCGTTTTATTTCGATGTTTGGATGTACGCGAGACAAGCCACGGTTTGTTCGCCACCAGCGGCGCGTATGTCGATTGCATTGAATGCGATCGACGAGCGATGCTTCGCTTTCATGCACTCAATCGGAGTCGTTGATTTAAGCGCCGATCTCGCCGTAGTTTGGGCGAGATCGTGTTTGGAACCGCCAAATATTCGTATGAATGCTAACCGCCTCATTCTGACCGTTCGATTCGAACTGTTTGAATAGGATCGTTGTGAATGGTCTGATCAAGTGAGCTGTCGCATCTCAACCGTTGAGATCGCTTCTATAAGAGTCGATCTCCTCCCTTGTCGAGAGGCCATTGCACTCAAGATTCTTCTTCGCCCAAGCTCTTGCAAGGAGAACCAGAACTCCCGCCATGGCTTTCAAGAAGACCGTGTCCAAAGGAAGGAGGTCCGCTCCCTCTTCCTCGCGGATGCCGACGCCGTTGTCGCCATGGCCGCTAGGGCTTATGCTTGGTTTGTGTAAAGGAATGTCAGAAGAAAAGGGTTTGGAAAGATAAAAGTAAAACGAAGTGGTAACATATCAAACTAAGTTTTCTCACATAAGAACAGACAAGAGCTGTAATTGAATGTTATTGACGTGAATATTTTCCCTTTGAACTTTTAATATCAAAAATGACACATAGGCGACTCAAAATCAGATTTTATTTTATTTTTATTATATTTTTCCATAGGAGATGCTGCCAGGCACTATATGATCTATATACTTTTAGATTGATGAACTTGTCAGAAACATGAAAAGTGATAGAAAATATGTATTAAACGTTAGACAAAAGAGTGCCTAGGCGGCTTGAGAACTATGAACTTTG